>JAJOOS010016073.1:0-26750 GCA_029582725.1 Solanum chiquidenum
CCCATCGTCTGGTTCATCGCCTTCCTTGCTTGCCTACAACATCTCTGCATTCTGGACCATTGAAGGGTAAAGTATTGCTTCGCAAAATTGTTCAGTGACACGCCGACTGCTCCTTTTCACCACCGATTTGATCCTCTTCCTTCAGGGTTCAACGCACTGGAACAAAAGGCGGAGTAAGGCTCTTTGGCGATTTGCCAAGTGGACTTGACGATGCTCAGGCATCCATTTCTTCACTCTTTTCACCCTTTTTGTTCCTTTTTGCGACATAGTGCCCATGCTTTCCTTAAATCTTCAAATATCTAAAACTTAAGAGTTTTTATCATATATTTAGACTAAATAAGCATTTGAGGACACTATTTCTATTAAAATAATGCCCTAAATAAGTTCAATTTGTGGACTCATCAACACCCCCAACTTAAACTTTTGCTTGTCCTCAAGTAAAACTCAAATTCAACAGTTCAAATAGTATGTCTCAAATAGTGCTACACAAGACTAAATCATAAACATACACAACAAGACTCAAATTACTCATACAAAGATCAATTGTGTACTCAAAGATTCAAGTTGTGACACACCATTACCAAAGATTCTCATGCTCGCAATACTTACTACTTGTGCAAATTCAAGCTCAACAAAAAGTATCTAAATGCCCTCACATAAAGAATGATTCCATATTCACACACAGAGGTTAATCAATTTAAGATAAAAAATCAGATGCAACGCTCACACTCAGAAAGAGGAACACAATGCATGTTTTAACCCATAGGCTTGCCCTTATTTTCCAATCGATCTTTGGTTAGGCTCACTCAAGATCAAACAGTTCTTTCTAAGGCTTGTAAAGGGGATGAGTGCAAAGGTATGATCATTTAGGCTTAGTGACTTTTTCCTCATGAGATGTGGTATTCTCAAGGCATCTCCTTCTTTCTTTCTTTTTCTTTATCAATTCTTTTTCTAGTGCTTCTAAGTCGTCTTTTTATTCACCTCCTTGGATTTCTTGGAAACCCAATTTCTTTTATACTTTTATTCCACAACTTTTTCTTTTTCATTCTTTTTTTTTCTTTTTTTCTTTTTATATATGGAGGGGTTCCAATTTTCTCAACACCATGGGTTAAGGGAGTCTGTTCTTGCACTTCTTGAATTTCCCCTTTCTTTTCACCACACCCCCAACTTAGGCTTTCGGCCTAAGTTGGCTATTCAACTAACCTCAAATCAAGAGGATTATAGGTAGCGGATAAAGAAAGGTCTAGTTTTCATCAAGTTTCATCCAAAGAAAGGTCAGGCTCAAGGGTGTTCAATAGAGTTTCACACGCTCACGGGTAGACCACAAAAGAGGTATATGTCAAATTGGCTCACACTCTTCAAAAGTTGCCTAAGATCATCTCAAGAGCACACCTTACTAAATCAATCAGACTAATGGGGTAAATTCTAGGTTTATTCATGCAAGGTTCAAAGTGAGCTCACCACACAAGGCATCGACACTTAAGTCAAACAAGACTACACACTTTTGCTAGTGTGCAACGGTCATTACAAGAGAATCAATTAGAGAAATAGATAATCACAACGAGATGCAAAGAGTTCACATATTATCTATTCAACTTCATTTGGTCTTGTCGTTGCCGCACGATTCATGTTCGTTTGATGGAGAGAACTATTTAATTCATCGGTATTGATCGAAACCGAGACTTAAATTTGTACGAGAACAACCACTTTCAACACAAAAGGTGACAAAAATTTTCGAAGAATGAAATTTTTTTGGAAGGATAAATATTTTTGCAAATTTAAAATAAGGAGCCACAAGCTCAAACATCCACAAGTAGCAGTGTATAAAACACATTTTCAGCTCACAACCCAATATATAAACAAAACCAAAGAGTCACAAAATCACAAAAGGTGGGCCTCACCCCACCACAAATAAAACAGTTGTCCTCAAATGCAAACAAAAATATCCAAAAGTGAAATAAAGTAAAACAGAGAGGGAGGTAAAGAGGGGTTCTTGTCTACACAGTCATTCCATTTGTCTGGGCATCAATGTCCGATGCATCACTATGGTCCTGGGTCTCAGTACCAGGAGTCTCCTTAGAAGAAACAGGAGTACCAGACCCACTAGGATCTGTCAAGGGTGTATCCGCCAACAAAGCATGCACAGCTGCATATAATCCTCGGGACCATGAAGGAATATAGGGGCCTAGGGGAGTAGTCTCCCTGTCAGAAATTGGCCTCTTGCCCTTGCCTTTATTTCTAGATGGAGGTTCTTGTTTTCCCTTCTTGGGAGGATTTGACCCCCATTCATTTATTGTGATATCCCATGCTTTTTCGAGTTGGCATGACAAATTGGTATTTACCATGTCTTGGGATACTCAGACTTCTCCCTGCTAGACTTAACAACATGCAAGCACAACCCCACAAGATTTAACCAGTTTTAAGGCATAAAAATACGGGATTTTAACAATGAAAACATTACGGGAATGATTATCACATTAAAAATAGGTAGTCAAATATTCTAATCCTATCAGAGAGACCCATCACACGTCAATACGATAAGATCATTTGCATAAGAGTACAATTTCTCAAAATTAAACTCGGGGTTCGAAAAACCAACATTTGATGCCGATAAAAACAAGATTGAAATGCTAGGCGGCAAAGTAATTCCAATTCCAAGCACAAATCAACAACTAAAATACTTATGGAATGCAAAAATATTGAAAATACTAAATAGGTGCGAGTTTGTGAAGTTCGTAAGTGAAGGAATTTGAAACTTTTAAACCTTTGGCTTTAAAAACCGTTCAGTTCTCTCCCATTCAGCGGTGTTAGTCGCCCTCGCCGACCCACTCAGCTATTCACCGAGTGATCATTTATACCGCCGTGTTTTACAGGACCTCCAATTAACGTGGGGGTCCAAACGACGGAGTATATCGGGGTAACCGATTTGGTCGGCGATTCACAAATTTGCTACTATGCTCGCCGAGTTTCACAGTCTCCAAGTTGAAATTGTGTTAAGCCAAATGGCGGAACAAGTCGGGCACACCGACCTCTTCGGTGATACACCGACTGAACCATTTTCTCCCCAATCCTGCACTTTTTCAAACATTTTCCATAGTTAAACATGCACAATCAACACACTATTATTTACCAAAACAAAAATAAAGCAATAAAAAGGGTTTTTGAGTTGCCTCCCAAGCAGCGCCTTAGTTAACGTCGTGGCACGACACAAATCCCCATTCAAGCTACATTTTTGGGATTGGCCATTACTTTGCTTCCGTTGACACTTATTTCATCACCTCTGCAAAGAGACAACAACACAAAAACTAAAACTAAATGTTACGTAAGTTCAACTATAATTAACAAGAACAAAATTCAACTTAACTAAAAATTCTCAACTAACACCACTCCACGGCAGTGGCGGCATTTTGATACTTATCATGACCAATGACACTAACCTACGGTTTGAGTGTCTATGATCATTGATAATATAGTAACCCAACCAAGGATTGGGGTCGTGTCCCAAGGGAGTGGTAGTAAACATAGTAGTTAGGCTAGAATTTTGTTCTAGTTAGTTGTAGTTTGAAAAATTATCGAATAGAAACAAAGTAAATTCAAGTGGGTAAAACAAAAGTGTCAAATATCAAAGGGGGTTTGTCACAAGTATAGCTAAAACAACAAAAATAAAGAGAAAATTCAAGTATGACGGGAGATTCTTGGGATGTGACGCAATTCAAGCTGATCTAGATTGTTGGGTGCAAACTTTCGATAGAAAATCTGTAGATTAATAGTGACTAGGCTAAGCTTTAAGTGGAAATAAATTCTCTCTCGAGCAACTTACCCGTTTCAAATGGGTTCCTCTCGGACACTCACTTGCCGCATGAAGACCAGCCTACGCCTTACCCCACTCACTCTCTCGAGCTGAGTGTTTGGATATGGTACTAGGGTTCACTCTCTCGGGCTGAACCTCATGTCGACCCAGTCCTTAGGCCATCAGTCTAGTGGTCTTGGTTTTGCGACCTCTCTCTTGAGCAAGCCGAAAACACATGGGTGGTTTTGTATTTGCAACTACAAACTCATTAAATTAAACCACAACCACTAGGTGAAATCACCATTAAACTACATTTAAGCTATCAGCAAGCAAGACCTAACAACAATCTTAACTCATATTTGCTAAATCACACCCCAAGAATGGGGATTTTTAGCCACATATCAAGAAATAGAAAATTATACCTTCAATGATGTTGAAATCAAATGGGTATAGAGAAATAAGTCTTGATTTAGGAAAAGAAAGAAGAATCAAGGAGATCCACTTCCTTGTTGGGGAAGTTGAAACCCTTTCTTCTTCAAGTCTTCAAAAACCCTCTCAAACTTGAGAGAAAATAAGAGTTGCAAAATAAAATATCTATTTTTGAGTATTCTAATGAAGCTTGATAATTAAAACTAACATAAAGCTAGTATTTATAGTGTTCAGAATTAATGCTGCAGCGGACCATTCGGCGAGGTTAGTGGGAATCGCCGATCAACTCGGCGATTCACCCATCATCTGGTTCATCGCCTTCCTTGCTTGCCTACAACATCTCTGCATTCTGGACCATTGAAGGGTAAAGTATTGCTTCGCGGAATTGTTCTGCGACACGTCGACTGCTCCTTTTCACCACCGATTTGATCCTCTTCCTTCAGGGTTTAACGCACTGGAACAAAAGGCGGAGTAAGGCTCTTTGGCGATTTGCCAAGTGGACTTGGCGATGCTCAGGCATCCATTTCTTCACTCTTTTCACCCTTTTTGTTCCTTTTTGCGACATAGTGCCTATGCTTTTCTTAAATCTTCAAATACCAATATTTAGACTAAATAAGCATTTGAGGACACTATTTCTATTAAAATAAAGCCCTAAATAAGTTTAATTTGTGGACTTATCATTATGTAATTTGATTTATTTTATTTTATTACTCTTAAAATAATAAATTCATTAATTTGATGTATGTATTATAAATATATGATGTATCCAACAAACTAAATACTAATTAGATATATGAGTGTAGAGTATCTAGTATTAATTTCATGTATTTATTTATATGATCTAGTATTGATTTCATGTATATCTATTTATATGATTTAATATTAATATCATGTATCTAGTATTAATTTGATATATCGAGTATCAATTTCATAGGCTAGATCCAAAAATATGTATCTCAGATATGTGGTAAACAATTACATCTAATTGTGTGTATCTAAATATGAATGTAATTGAAACGCATAAATTTAGGAACAAATCACAACTGCAGAGTATTTGTCGTATCATTAATCCAAAAAAAAATCAAAATTCAAAATTCTTCCCTTCTTTTATCATTTGACAATTTTCTCATAGATACATATAATCTTAACTCAGAAACATGAACTCTTAACTTGATATATATGTATATTTTGTTAGATACATGTACACCTAACATCCTTCGTATTTGTCTCCTCTTCATCAGATAAGAATCTGTATATGCACTTCACCAGTAATTTCTCCATTCCATGATTTCAGCTGTGTAGAATTTCAGATTTTCAGTTTTTCCGATTTCAATTTTCCGACAGTGAAACATTGCCGCCGACTATTATCAATCAAACAATTTTGTGGCCGTAAAACTTTTGATTCTCGATTTTTCGATGATGGTTGCTGGCTGAGGTTCCCTAAACCTATCAATCAAACAATTTTATGGCCGGAAAACTTCTATTCTCATCTTTACTTCTCAAATAATGAAAAAAGAAATCAAAATTTGTATAAATAAATACCCAAGAAAGATTGTATAGTTCAACAATCAGATTGTATTGCTCCATTTTTCATTCGATTTTTGATTGTTTAGTGAAGAAGATCTACGTGGGAGAAGGAAGAGAGAGAGAGAGAATGGAGAGATGAGCGTAGATAGGAGATTGAGGGTGAAGGAATAAAGAATATAGTGAAGGTGATGGAGGATTTGTGTCACGACCCAGACCGTCGTGATTGGCACCCACACTAACCCTCCGGTGGGAAAACAATTACTACAATCCAAACCAACAACTTAACCAAATACTATGCATTTAAATATACGAAAGCAGGTTTAAATGCAGAAATTATATAGAGTTCTCATAAACTCCAAAGGCTTAAATAAACTAGTCAAACTAATGCAGAAGATAAACACCTAGAACCTGAAAGTCATTGTACCAAAACTCTACTAACAAAAAGTCTAAGAACAAGGGGTACAACCCCGAAACTAAACAACACCTTAAACAAATAGTCTGAGTCCGGAAAGAGTAAACTTAAACAAGAAAGATCCATGGCAGCCTGAAAGAACTGGCTCACCCTTGAATCCTGTCACGCTCAATAGTCACCTAGCTGAGGTCTATCAATAGCCGCTTGAAGATGCCCTGTACTTAACAAAGAACAATCAAGTGCAGTATGAGTACACAACCACATTATACTGGTAGGATCACGCGGCTATCCCAATACGTGAAAACATGCAAGTAACCACAACATTATAAAACATGCATATACCGAACATAAACAATATTAGTCATCTTTTCAGGATCAACGTAGCATTCCACGTTCTTAATAATACACATTGGTTATCATTATAGAACAACAAACAATCTTTCAACCTCAATCACCATTACATTTGAACGTAATCATCAGAAGTAGATACACAACACAATTCAATGGTCCTCTCACGGAACCCAATTCAATGGTCCTCTCATCGAACCCATACCCAAACTGTTAGTGTAACGGTACGTGGTACCCGATCCAAGTTAGTGTGTCGGATAGTGACACACGTTCCAATGTTTATGCCGATACGTGGCAACCGGTCCCAGTTAGTGTGTCGAATCGTGACACATGTTCCAATGTTTATGCCGGTATGTGGCAACCGATCTCAGTTAGTGTGTTGGAACGTAACACTCGATCCATTCAACAAACCACAATCACAATCACAAGTACATTCTCATAATCATACAATAAAGTCATGATTCATGGCATTCAATTATTCAATTATCCTCATTCACGATTAGTGTGATCAATAATGCAACATTCACATATATACCTACATTATAATGAAGCAAGTACAAACATATATCACACAACATGAAATCAAAGCCATCACCTACCTCGAACAAAGCTTGAACCTACCTAAGAAACTTGATTATTCCATTTCCGGATTCTTTCCGCTTGTTCTTGGTCTACAAACAATCAATATAATGCGAGGATCACTAAACAAGACCTAATTACCCGAATCATAATCAATAATATCAACCCTAGGTCAAACCCTTGATCCCCATACCCAAATTAGACCTTATACCACCATAATTCCCAGGTCAAAACTCTCCCCAATCGATAATTACCCAAGAAACTAAGTTCTACGAATCGAAACATGGATTTGGGGAGTGAAAACATTACATTTAGCCTCAAGAATGGTGGAAAACTGTCAAGAAAGAACCTGGGGTCGTCTCCTAGCTCTCAAACTCGAAAAGTGCAAAATAAAACATTTTTGGGGTTTAATTCCGACTTAAGTCGCGACTGGCTCACTACATCGGAACCCATCCCGCTATAGCGGCCCTGCTCTGGCGGCTTGCACGAAGACAAAACCTTGAAATTTGAGTTTCAAGCTCCCATTTCACAACACACTTTCAAACTAGGACATTCAGAAAATACCTGTTCACACTAAGATCAGTTTCAGAAGTTCTACTCTCCCAAATTTGATTTTGTAGAGTCGTACGGGTTCCTTAACGTCTTAGCTATCCACTCATGTAATCGCATTCCATATTAAACTTCTCATTTGTTATCAGATTTCCTTAGACCTCACTGTATCCAACTTCGTCCAAATCTGGACTAGGCTAGGAAATTCCAAGTTACTTCCAAAAAGTTTTCTGGCCCAAATTCTTTCCCCGTTAGTTTTTTCATAACGACGGGATCAGGTCGTTACAATAGATACCAATTTATCCATCACTCGTTCCCGAGTGATCAACTAGGAAAGGCTGTCTAAAGTAAGAGTAGAGTAGTATCTAAATTGTCGAATAACTGGAGATACTTGTCCCGCATGTCCTTAGCTTCCGGACATTGCGATCAAGAATTTCAACCGATTCTTCCTCATACAGAAGGTTTTGTTTAACAAACTGAGTCTCACTTTATGATATAATCTCCGTCCCCAAACCAACCAATTGAATACCTACACGTCTTCACATACAATGCTACAATAAAGTTATTTTTGTATGTACACTTAACTAACAACAAAGCTATTCCCAATAACCACCAAAGTTTATCGTACACATGTTTGCAACATGTTATCAAGGACCTTGACATAATTATCCGGACGAATCCTTTAGCACTTAAGCATGATTAAATTCAAAATCAATACTTTCTACAAATAGAAGTGAACCTGAACCAACCAACACACACTCATAATACCCAAACAATCATAGTTCTTAACAACATCTCCATCCCACAACATAAATTCCCAT
Organism: Solanum chiquidenum; assembly: GCA_029582725.1. Taxonomy (NCBI): domain Eukaryota; kingdom Viridiplantae; phylum Streptophyta; class Magnoliopsida; order Solanales; family Solanaceae; genus Solanum; species Solanum chiquidenum. The sequence continues at coordinate 8,456 of JAJOOS010016073.1, forward strand.
GAGCTTAAGTTATAAAATTTGATCTTTAGACATCGGATACTCATCGAGGGATATGTCCAAGCATACAAACCCTCTAACAACACTATCGAGATGCTAGATTTAGCTATTGTGATTGTAGATTACACTTAAGAACAATAGAATTAGACTCAATGATCCCCACATTCAACCACACAAAATCCATACATGACCTCAACGACCAGAGGAATATTAAGATTGTCGAACAACCACAAATACGCATGGTAACTCTTCTATGAATTCTCATAAGCAAGGTGGTACATGAACCACTGAAATACTTTAACAACTCCACGACAACACCAAATGTGCCATATGAAATAACCAAGTCATCCTAATCATCCCAATCAACCAAGAGAACATCACATGATTTGGTACCCCTGATCCACCACTAGGGATCTACCCACAAAAGCGAAAACACACGAGAGCATAACTAGTGAATCATACCCACCACCGTGTACAAAACGAAATAGATGGTCACGTAAGAATTTTATGGAATAACACTAATAGTTTTCCTCTGAAGAGTCAATACCAGTCATTTTCATTGAGTTGACTCAACACACTCTTCACATCATTCTACTGAAGTCCACACTCTCAATACTAACAACCATCATGAACACTCCGACCATTTACCTTACTATAAACCAACACTTTTAAATGAAAACCTTTCTTAGGTACTTAACAATCAACAATAATAAACTTTACAACTCAACCCAGGTGTAAGTCCTTTCAAATGCTCAATATCGGATACAATTGATCGTTTCTCGAATTGCCAATTCATACCTTGACAAAATATATCACCACGAATGTAGATTTATAATGAAAAATCTGAATTGTAAATTCAATTGTATAACACAATCCCCTTATCTATCAACACTAGCTTATACCTTGAAGATTTTTATGAATTCATGGATCTTCACTTATCATTGATCGCATCTCCATCGATCTTACAATATCTTTTGCTAACAATTCAATCGTACTCATTACTAAACTCAAAACAAAAACAAAGCACTTATCATCACACTCGAGCTAATGTATGTACACTCCTCTTTGAAGTCTTTTCCAATAGTTTTAACGAATCGAATGACTTGTGACACTATTACCATAGCCACAACAAAATGAATGAAATCACGCGTCTCAGAACATAATTATCTACCCCTCTAAAGATACCTATTTAGCCTTTGAATTCAAATCAAAATATTCTTGCTCTCGCCTCTTTCTAAAGGTTGTACTATATCCCACTATTTTTTTCTTCATTATGACTCTAGCTCTTAAAATTCTATTTGAGTGGTGTCCCACCATCTCTGAAAACTTTCCATACATCCACGTTACTTACCAAATATTAGAAAACCACAACCCTAGATACTCGCAAGTCGTAATTGCTATACAAAATTTGCTTTAACTAACAATCTTATTATATGGTTGCATTCCATCACAAACTCTTATTACCATTATGCTCAGTCATCCCTGATTATCACTACGAGTCAACCTTTCCATCAACACGACACCTCAAACTTAGGTATACTCATCAAATTCAAAGGACTAACCTAATTTTATATTCACTTTATTACTAAAATATTTCAATTTTCTTCACTCAAGTATACTCAATGGAACTTTCCTTATCTATAAGCTTGTCATTCCGGTATCAATCCACCCATTTATGGCTTAAGATAAAATCACCAGTCCTGATACTACCATCCTTCTTCTTAACAAACAAGACAAGAGCACCCCACGGGGAAGCACTGAAACGGATGAAACCTTGATCAAGAAGATCTTAGATTTGAGATTTAAGCTCTCTCAATTCTACCAGAGTCATGTGATAAGGAGGAATGGAGATGGGATGAGTATCAAGTTCCAAGTCAATGCAGAAATCTATATCTCTATTCGGAGGCATACCAGACAAATCAGTAGGAAACACTCCTCTAAATTCAGACACTACAAGAATAGACTCAATAGAAGGAGACTCAACCTCAACATCCCGAATATGATATAAATAAGCCAAACAATCCTGCCCCACCAGTTTCTTACCCCGCACGAAAGATGTAACCTTAGCTAACTTAGGTTTGTACCCCCTTCCCACTCTAACTTTTCCCTATCCAGGATCTCTAGAGTTACCGACTTAGCATTACCATTAAGCACAACATAATAGGGGGACAACCAAGTCATGCCTAAGATTATGTCAAGTCAATCATATCCAACATAACCAAATCAACCCAAATATGAAAATCGATAAACACAACATGATAACACGATATACATGGGTGACTATAAATGACTCTTCAACTGGGGTAGAAACATGGATGGGGGAATCAAGTATATCACAAATCATATCAAATTATGAGGCAAATCGCACGGACACATAAGAATAAGTAGAACCTAGATCAAATAATCCATTAGTCATCCGGTCAAAAACAATAATAGTACTTCTGATCACTGCATCAAACTTTTAGGTTCGGTCTTGCTTGAAAAGGCATAAAACTGAGCCCTGTCATCTTGACGGGAAACCTCCTTCCCTGGCTGTACTGCTCCTCTACTTGCATTACCATTTCTCCGGCCTCCACGGCCTCGATGATTTCCTCCTCGTATGCCCAGGTTCTCCATAATTTTAACACACTTAATAACTTAACCAAGTAAACATCGCTGCTATTGGAGCAGTCGTATCTTGACCCTTCTTGATATACAATCAATCTATGAAATCGTAGTATAGCTTCTAACCTCAATTGACATAGCTTAATTTCATCATTCGCTAAACAACCCATACATGTTATGACAACAATACTAAATGCATTTTTCAAAGTAATGGTGTTCATTATCTAACTGTCCCTTACCAAAACTTCTTGAATATTGTCACATATAACTCGAATCTACAATTCTGACCTTAATCCCTTCACAAGCGACGATAGTAGCTAGCGAGCCCCACAAAACTCTTAATTTCAATCACACAACTAGGTCGGACCCAATTTCTGACTGCTTCAATCTTTTGGGGATCTACCATTACCCATTCCCTTGAAACTACATACCCCAAAAAGGCAACCGAAGTCAACCAAAATTCACACTTAGAAAATTTTACATACACTTTTTGTTTCCTAAGAACAGCCAGAATAATACGAGAATGGTCGGCATGCTCTTCCTCACTTTTCGAATAACCCAAAATGTCATCAACAAATACTATAACAAATGAATCACGAAATGGTTTGAACACACCATTCATCAAACTCACGAAAGCTGCAGGCGCATTTGTCAACCCAAACGACATGACTAGAAACTCATAGTGCCTATAACGGGTTCTAAACGCTGTCTTGGGCACATCTTCAGGCCTAATTTTTAATTGATGGTAACCAGACCTTAGATCAATCTTAGAGAAAACTGATGCACCTTGCAATTGGTCAAAAAGATCATTTATTTGAGGCAATGGGTATTTGCTTTGAATGATGACTCTATTCAATTATCGGTAATCTATACACATCCTCATACTTGCTAGTGATGGTGTTACCACTTTTGTTGCTCTAGTTCGGACCATAGAGTGAAAGAGAAAAGATATCAATTTGTATCACCCAGATACCAATTGGATTCAATTCATAACACGAAGGAGAAGAAAGAAGTGAGTTTTTCCTAAAGTCCTATAGCCTCTCAAAAAACAGTACAAACGTCTTTGTACCGTTCCACATTACTCTACTAGACTCATTTTGGTACAATGAGATCAACGAACCTAGGGCTATGATATCAACTTTGTCACGACCTAGACCGTCGTGATTGTCACCCACACTAACCCTCCGGTGGGAGAACCATTACTACAACCCTAACTAACAACTTAACCAAATACTACGCATTTAAAGATACGGAAGCAGGTTTGAATGCAAAAACTATATAGAGTTCCCATAAACTCCAAAGGTTTAAATAAACTACCCAAACTAATGCGGAATAACAACCCCTAGAACTTGAAAGTCATTGTACCAAAACTCTACTAACGACAAGTCTAAGAATAATGGGTACAACCCCAAAACTAAACAACACCTTAAACAAATAGTCTGAGTCTGAAAAGAGTGGACTTAAACAAGAAAGATCCATGAAAGAACTGGCTCACCCTTGAATTCGATCACCCTCAATAGTCACCTAGCTGAGGTCTATCAATAGTCACCTGAAGATGCCTTGTACTCAACAAAGAACAAGCAAGTGCAATAGCAGTACACAACCACACTGTACTGGTAGGATCACGCGGCTATCCCAATAAGTGAAACACATGCAAGTAACCACAACATTATAAAGCATACATATATCGAACATATACAATATTAGTCATCTTTTCAGGATCAATGTAGCATTCCATGTTCTCAATAATACACATTGGTTATCATTTTAGAACAACAAATAGTCTTTCAATCTCAATCACCATTAGATATAAACGTAATCATCACAAGTAGATACACAACACAATTCAATGGTCCTCTGACGGAACCCAATTCAATGGTCCTCTCACAAAACCCATACCCAAACTGTTAGTTTACCGGTATGTAGTACCCGATCTAAGTTAGTGTGTCGGATCGTGACACATGTTCCAATATTTATGCCGGTATGTGGCAATCGATCCCAGTTAGTGTGTCAGAATATAACACCTGATCCATTCTACAAGCCACAATCACAATCACAATCACAATCACAAGTGCATTCTTATAATCATACAATCAAGTCATGATTTATGCCATTCAATTATCCTCATTCACAATTAGTGTGATCAATAATGCAATATTCACATACATACCTGCATTATAATGAAGCAAGTACAAACATATATCACACAACATGAAATCACAACCATCACCTACATCGAACAAAGCTTAAACCTTCCTAAGAAACTTGATTCTTCATTTTCTACATTCTTTCCGCTTGTTCTTGGTCTATAAACAATCAATATAACGCGAGGATCAATAAACAAGACTTAATTACCCGGATCATAATCAATAATATCAACCCTAGGTCAAACCCTTAATCCCCATACCCAGATTAGGGATTTGTTCACCATAATTCCCAAGTCAAAACCCTCCCCCATCGATAATTACCCAAGAAACTAAGTTCTACCGATCAAAACAGGGATTCGAAGAGTGAAAACCTGACCTTTAGCCTCAAGAATGGTGGAAAACTGTCAATGAAGCACTTGGGGTCATCTCCTAGCTCTCAAAGTCAAAAATTGTAGAATAAAATGTTTTTGGGGTTTAATTCGACTTAAGTCGCGAATGGCCTGCTACAGCGGAAACCATCCCGCTACAGCGGCCCCGCTCTGGCGGCACTAATCTCGCTCTGGCTTGCACGGAAATAGAACCTCGAAATTTGAGTTCCAAGCTCTCATTTCACAACACACTTTTAAACCAGGACGTTCAGAAAATACCCGTTCACGCTAAGATCAGTTTTTAGAGTTGTACTCGCTCGAATTCGATTATGTAAAGTCTTACGGGTTCCTTAACGTCTTAGTTATTCACTCATGTAATCGCATTCCATATTAAACCTCTCATTTGTTACCAGATTTTCCTAGACCTCACTGACCCCGATTTCGTCCAAATCTGGACTAGGCATGGAAATTCTAAGTTACTACCAAAAAGTTTTCTATGCCAAATTCTTTCCCCGTTAGTTTTTCCATAACGACGGAATCAGGTCGTTACAATTTGGAGGTGGAAGGGGATAGGTACGGTTGCCGGTTGGCATATGAGTTTTGGGGAGGGTTGATAGGAGAGAAATATAATGATTTTTATTGGACCATTAATTGTGGTGTTTAAATGTCAATATAATTAATCAATCTTAATTTTAAGGGATATGCTTATTTGATTCTATCTTTTAAAATAAATGGTATAATATATTTAAAGTGGTAGTATATGTAATTGTTTGAAAGTAGAGGTCAAATACAAGAAACTTGACTTTTAACGACCATTTGTTAACGACGGGACATAAATTTTGTCGTTACAAATATACTTATAGCGACTGGGTTTATTTCAGGTCGTTAAGGTCAACTTTTAAGATAAAAGTATAAATCAGATGATCCGAGTCTTAAAATATTTTTATTTTTGGTCGTTAAAATCGGACTAATAAAAAAAAACCCGCTAGATATTTCCTTCAGTTTCCTAGATCCCTCTTTGACTATGCATACCCCCTCCAAAGAAAATAATAAAAAACCCTAGAGGCAATAAACTGTAGTAAATTCTCTCTTCGTGTTTGTCTAGTTAATCCTTTCAATCAGAACTCTTCATCTGAAACTGGTTTCTTCTTCTGGTACGAATTTCTTTTTCTAAATTTGTGTTGTTCTTCAATTGATTTTCTCCTTCTTTGTGAATACATAATTTTTGGATTCTATCAAGGTTTGTGAGTATGGTAAACTTAGTACTTTGTTTCAGTTGTAGTTGGAAATCGAAAGTAATAGCTTAAATCTAAGTGTGTTTGCATTGATACTCGTGGAATCGCTCATCCCTCTGAGGATGAAAATGAGCCCTTCCTTTGTCACCTCCGATCACAAATCTTTGTCTACATTTCACCACACTATCACTTCAGAACAATCCTGTTTTGAAGCCTCTTAATATTATGAGAACTGATTACAGTAGCACCTCTGAGGTATGTTATTCTTTATTTATAATAAAATATTTACCTAATATTGTTCTGTACTTTTATTTCAATAATTATTTTTGTAGAATTTAATTGATATCTAAATAAAACATATAATTTCTCTTAGAAAAGTTGCATGCTTGTCCAACATAAAAAAGAAAGGTAGATGAAGAGGCCCTCTAGTTGCTACATGATTCCACTATCACCTACTTTGAATATGTCATATCTCAATGAAAAAGTTTTAAATATATGAAGCACTTGTGTCTGGTATAGTTTTAATTTCTTTTGGCATAATCTCATTTCATTGGTAATTTTGGTTTTCTAATTTTTTAATTTCATGGACTAGCTTGTAAGGTTTCACAGTTACATATGTTGGTATTTCATTCTTTAGTGTTTTGGTCATTGAGTGGATTGTAAAGATTTTCTATAATGAGAATAATTGATGCCCATATATACCCAAGGAATTGCATTTAGACCATGATATTACTATTTTTTATACTTGAAAATTGTTTGTTTCATGCAGGGACATTTACTTAAACTACTAAATATGAATGGTATGTCATGGTGTTTATTGCCTGTTTAGGTAGTGTTTTGTTCCTGATACAAGAGATATATACAATGTGATTTAGGTTTTTGGACATATGTTTGTACCTTGAGATATAAATATTATTCATGATTTACCATATGATAGTGTGTAGAGATCAAGATGCGAGTGTATATTTGTGCAAATTAGAATTTCAGAAGCTGAATTTGTTATTTTCCTACCCAATTCAACCAGGAAAGTTGGGCAGGGGGTTAGAGGAGAGCTGCTAGTGTTTATAGAATTCGATTGTCAAAATATTTTAAACTCGATATAAAAGATCTTCATCAAAAAGAAGTTGTCGAGATATTTTGAACATGATTTCTTCTAGAGTTTATTTGTTGCCGAACCATAGACAATTTATCACAATGTTTATTCTAAATATTCATGGTGAATTAACAAGTGTTCTAATACATCTCACTTGAGAATTGCATAATATAGATTGATTTTTAAATTTTAGTGTCATCTATCTATCCTTGTGAATACAGAATGCTTAGGATCATCTCACATTGTTATCTTTAATACAGACAAAGTTATTACTTGTGCAGTTCCTCAACAATATTCGTAACCTTTATTGATGTGCTAAGGATTGTACTAAATATATACGGAGCTGCAACTTAGATATTCTCATATTTTGAGCAGACTTCCTCTTACGAGGACATTGATAGTTTCTACCCATTAGTTGATGATTTGATGACACAATAAGTATATTACCTTCACAAGGTAGGGATAGGGTGCGTACACAACATCATTCTCAAACCAACTTCTTCTTGTTGTTGTAATAGTGAAAAAGTTTAATATGCTTGGATTCTCTTCTAGCTTGAGTATGTGTGCTGGTATAATTGGTTTACCTTTACAAACAAGAAGTTGTTTTGCTTGTAGATTGTTTTTTTTGGTATAGAAAAATGAAAACTTACATAAAATAAGACTGTTCAACATCTAGTAATGCCCTTTAATGAATAAGTACTTTCAAAGAACAGTACTCTTCTCAACTTCATGGTAGTAAAATATAGTTATCAAGAGAGAGATTAATCATCGAAACCATGAATAAATTTATTGATATAATATTTGGCCTACTAATATCTCCAACAATTTAGAGTAAGAAAAACACCTAATCTGGAACCAACAAACTTACTAGTGCTCCAGAAGGAACACATATTCAGTCAAGCGTAGTAATTTACTGATGTCTAACTTTGGTTATGTTATAACTGTCTGCTTCTTCATGTAAGCATTTGAGAAGTCAAATCCAACATAAAACTCTATAACAACACATAGTTTGTAACATTACTTTCATTCATTGCCTGAAAGTGAGCTGAGTCTTGTGTGCTAATGATTGAATAAGCAGAAAGCAGGAGCTCAAACATTCCTTTTTGTATAATTCTGCAAAGGAAGACACGATGGGATTAACCTCAGGACTACAACTGAATTCACAAATAGCCTCATGCACATTGACGTAGTCTCTTATCCAACGTTTCTGCCTAATCCTCCAAACTGCCACCACCATTGGTCGGGCCTCTTTCATGGCTGAAGGTACTTTCTTCCACATAAATCTTGCACTATTAATGTCATTGTTGTAAATATGGCCTAGAAGGTGAATCGCGTACGACCATTCGTATTGAAATTTGACACCCTCTGCGGCATCCTGGAGCATGAATTTGTCACAAATATCAATAATCTTATCGTAGGACTTGGTTAATCTTTATTTGTGACAAAGAATACAAGAAAATAGTATTCTGTTATTAGGAGTCTTATTATTCAACTTACATGAACTTGTTGTTTTAACAAGTAAAAAGTTTGAAGTACGGAGAACCTGCCTATGAAGAAAGTACAGTACAAGTATAAACAACTGAATTGTTGAAGATCCAGTTAAAGCACAAGAGAGACAAGTTCTCTATTTTCTTAGAATTGTTCATAGATGTAAAAATTTGTATACAATTTATTTTCTTGTTTCAAGAGTTAACAAATTATAATGTTAAGAAGTTCTATCAGTACATTTTTAGTAGATATTGTGATGTGTTGTTATATCTCTGTAGTATTTTTTCTTAATGTTTTCGTATGTCCTTACATTTATTTATGTGAATGTCTATGATAGAATAATTAGTATTTGATAATGGTTGAAAGTTACGAGACGATTAACATATAGGTACAAGTCAGTAGCTAAAAGCACTTATATTGATCAAATTTATTATCATAATAATACACTTTTAACGACCGAAATAATTATTAGCGAAGAGATAATTTGGTCGCTGAAAGAACCTATAACGACTGGATTACATGTCGTCGTTAAAGATTTTTAGCGACCGGATTTTTAGTCCCGGTCGTAAACTTTAACGACGGAACTTTTAGCGACAGGTGACGATCAGATTTTTGTCAATCGTTATTGACTAATAACGACTGGATTAACACTTTTAACGACGGAATTTTCTCTCGTTAAAAGCTATTTTTCTTGTAGTATATATATATACTAGCTTCGGCGTATGTTAGTCTAACCAACGCCGCCTGATTGCAACTATGACCAGAGGCCGGGGAAGAAAATGGGGACATGGTCATGGTCGATCGCGAGCCCACAGACCTGACTTAAGTAGATCGGGGGTACAAAAGTCTGGGAAGGCAGTGTAAATGCTACCAAAAAAACCCTACCGAATGTGGAGCTGGTACAAGCTGTAGCTAGTGAAACTTCGAGTGGTTCGCAGCTGCGGCCTAATGATTTGGGGAAGACGGTGAGCTCCTCTAGGTTGGTGAGAGCTTTCAATTTGACCCCATTGTCATCTCTTGCATCGCTTGAAGATCAGAATTGGGGGAAAGTCAATCCGAGATGAAGGGGTGTGGGGGTGCCACGCCACCCCCGAACTTCGACGGAAACTCTATATATACATAGGTATATATATATAATATTTATATAAATATAAAGCATGTCACCCAAAGAACAAAACTAGCTTGTGGTGCCACGGTAGGAGGGCAACTTTAGAATGTTGATGTTGTGGGTTCGAATCTCATTTGTACCTATTTTTTTGAGAAATTTGCTGCAGACATTTTTTAAGTAAAAATAAAAGCTCCAAGCACGTTTTTTTAAGGAAAAACAATTGGCACATTATTTTATTTTATTTTATACTTGTTATTGACTTAAATTAAATTAATTACATTATTACTCCTTTTGACTTTTCTTTTATTTGACACCTACGGACTCTAAATCCTGGATCCGCCACTGGGAGAACCTCAGACGAGGGGGATGGTTTGTCAGCTGATGAACCTGTCCAGCCATGGAAAAATCTATTTTCTGGCAATCGCAGTGCTTCAAATGGTATGTATTTAGATTATATACCCCTTGATGTTGTCAATGGAACAATAACTATCCAGTTAGAAAAAGTTGAGTATGAACACGAAATTGAGAAATGGAATTGTGCTTTGATTGTGTATATCATGGGTGATACTCATGGGTATAATTATATAGAGCGATTTATAGCTCACGTGTTGTCTTCTGTCGCTACTCCGGAGGTTTTCTATCACAAAAAAAATTATTATATGGTGAAGTTTCAATACAAGGATGACATGAATGAAATATTGTTTACTGGCCCCTATTCTATTAATAACAGACCCTTGATTTTGAAACCATGGACACCAGATTTTGAAATGGATGTTGCTTTCTTAGTTGAGATCCCTTTGTGGGTTAAATTCCCCAATCTTTCGATGAGTTGCTGGAGAGATAACTCCTTAAGCATGATTGGTAGTGCTATAAGCATTCCACTTTATGTTGACGAGTGTACAATGAAACAATCTAGGATCTTCTTTGCCCGCGTGCTTCATCAAACCAATATGACCAAGCCTCTTCCAGATGGGATTGTTGTATGTGCTCCTGATGGCGGAGTTTTACATCAAGTTGTCACTTATAATTGGAAACCTGAGTTTATTGAAAAGTTCCAAAGGCGGGTCACAGTTTCTAGGTTCAGGAGATTGAGCAACATTTTGAACAACCTAGAAGGAGGGGGAGGGCTAGACGAACTCATAAGCCCCAAGATCCTCCTCAAGCAGCTCATGTTTTTTTCAAATATGGAAGGCTAAGAATAGAGAACCTATAGACCGACATATGGACCCAATTGAGGATGCTACTACTACTATTCAGGGAACTCATCCTACTAAAGAGGTGAGTAGCTCCAACAATCACCAAACTATTGAGACAGGCAAATTGAGTGAGCACCGTAGTCCTAGTTCCACTAGAGGTAACAACACCTCTAGCCTTCAGAGCCCTCTTCTGACTTGTTAAATTGAGTTTCATGTGTTGGGCAATTCTCATATTCGACAAACTGGTGTTTCATTGAGTTTACGAGCATAAAGACCCACATGATATTCCCATGTTCACGGGAATCCAGACAATCACTCTTTATGACTTGGTTGGTGTGAAATATCAAAGGGATCAACAAACGGTATAAGCAGAAGGAGCTAAAGTATTATATTCACAAGAAGCATGCTAAACTAGTTGGCCTCCTGGACAAGAGTTATAGAGTTCAAGATCAAATGTGTGTTGAAACAGATTGCTCCTAAGTGGACTATTCATTACAATTATCTGACAGCCCAAAATGGAAGGATCTGGTTGATGTTGGATCCTAATATCTATAATGTACAACTAATACAAAAGACAAATCAATATATTCATGCTAAGGTGCTGCAGAGAGGTAAAAGATTTGAATGCATGTTTACTCTAGTATATGGGTTCAATATTGTTATCCAAAGAAACTCCTTATGGGCTGCTCTAACAAGTTTAACCAAAAATAGTTCTCTCCCTTGGATGGTTACGGAGATTTCAATATTGTGCTAAAACCACAGGATAAACTGCTTGGAAATCCCATCACCAGTGCTGAAATTCAACATTTTACTGATTGCATTCATAGTCTACTACTTAATGAACTACCTTAAAAATGTGACTATTACACTTGGACTAATAGGCAAGCTTGGGTGGCTAGAATGTGTAGTCGGCTGGATAGAGCTTTTGGGAACAGTTTATGGATGCTCAACTGGGGTCATTTGTGCACTGAATATGACCTCCCAGCTATTTCTGATCACTCCCTTATGTTATTCAATATTAAGGAATCCAACTAGTCCCTTAAAGTGTCTTTTCACTTCTTTAATAACTGGACTGATCATGGTGAGTTTATGTCTTTAGTAGAGATTATCTGGAGGCAACGACAAACATGTGATTCTATGAGCTCTATTTGGAAGAAATTCAGGACCCTCAAGCCTCTCCTTAAGAAACTGAATGTGGAGGAGTTTAAATCCATAAGTCCGAAGATTGTAAGGGCTAGACATGAACTAAGAATAGTACAAGAGGCTAAATAGGGGCAATTTTCTGATCAACTCCAGGAGCAGAAACAATATCTTTTATTATTACTAGAAAAGTGGTCAATAATTGAAGAAAATGCTATGAGACAAAAGTCCAGAATCAAATGGATGTAGTTAGGGGACTCTATCACTAAATATTTTACCGAAGTGATGAAGGAGAGAAGCCATAGAAAATCTATTCAAGAGCTCACTGCTATGGATGGAACTAAACTTAGTGACCCTCGAGCTATCATGGATGAGATTACTCTCTTCTACAGAGGGCTAATGGGGTCTGTTGCAGCATCACTTCCTGATGTCAACAGAATAACTCTGCACAAAGGCTCTCAACTAAACCATGAACAAAAACTGATGCTATGTCAGGAGGTTACCGATTAGAAAATTGATGATGCATTATGTTCTATTGGAGAGGATAAAGCTCCGGGGGTTGATGGATTTAATGCATGCTTCAATAAGAAAGCTTGGCCTCACATTAATGAGGAGTTACTAGAAGCAGTAAAGGATTTTTTCAACACGGGACAAATTTATAAAGCTATCAATTGTACGTCTATTACTTTGATTCCAAAAGTTTCAAATCTACCAGTGTTAAGGAATTTAGACCAATTGTTTGTTGCACTGTCATATACAATATCATTGCTAAGATCTTAGCTTCTATATTGCAAGCAGTTACGCCTACTATTATTTGTGACACTTGAGTTTTTTCAGGAAGAAAGATTGTAGACAACATCATCTTAGTTCATGAGTTGGTTAAGGGATATACTAGAAATCATATTTCTCCTAGGTGTATGATCAAAGTTGACTTACAAAAAGCATATGACTCTGTGGAATGGGGATATTTGGAACAACTCATGGAAGTGATTGGTTTTCCTCGCTGGTTCATTCTCTGGATTACGGCTTGTGTGAAAACTGTGAACTATTCTCCTAGTAAATGGTGAGTCTAATGAACCATTTAGTGCTGCAAAAGGCCTTAGACAAGGAGATCCTATCTCACCTTTTCTATTTGCGATTGCCATGGAATATTTAAGCAGAAGTCTGACCACTCTCAAGGATATGAAGGAGTTCAAATACAACCCCAAATGTGCTAAATTTGGGATAACTCATCTTAGTTTTGCAGATGACTTACTTCGTTTTGCTAGAGGTGATGTAGATTCTGTTACATGCCTCCAAACTTGTTTCAACCACTTTACTACTACTTCAGGCTTACATGCTAATATGGATAAAAGTTCAGTCTATATTGGTGGAGTTAGAACAAAAATTCAGGTTCGAATCTTACAGAAGTTGGGATATGAACATGGTGAATCGCCTTTCAAGTATCTGGGAGTTCCTATGGCCCCTAAGAAGTTAACTATTATGCAATGGCAACCTTTGATTGAAAAAATGATTGCCAGGATATATTCATAGACAGCCAAGCAATTCTTATGCTTGCAGAATGCAGTTAGTTCAATCAGTATTATTTGATATCCAAGCATATTGGTCACAACTCTTTCAAATCCCTGCCAAGGTAATAAAATTGATCGAGGCACATTGTAGAAGATATATCTGGACAAACATCAATACCATCACAAAAGAAACATTGGTGTCTTGGGACAAGTTATGTACGCCCAAGTGTGTTGGTGGAATGAATCTAATCAACCTAAAGTTATGGAGCAACGATGCCTTGGCTAAGACTTACGAGGACTTAGCACATAAACAAGACAAGCTTTGGATTAGGTGAGTTCATATATACTACATAAAAGGAGACTACCTATCCCTGCCCAAGCTAGATGGATGTTAAGAAGGATTATGGAGGCAAGAAGTACTCTTGGAGCTAATTCCCATCCTTGCTTGAATGGTAAGAGTTTTATTAGATAAATATATCACAAGCTGTTGGGAAATGGATAGAGGGTACCATGAAAATGTCTTATCTGCGGGTCTGATGCTAGAGCCAAAGTTGTATTCACCATGTGGCTTCATCTCCAAGGCAAACTGCTTACTCAAGATAGACTACTGAAATGGAGGATGAGAGTCGATCCTCAATATATCTTTTGCAGCCATCTACTAGAAACAAATGAGCATCTCTTTGTGACTTGTAGTTTTGTTAACAGCCTGTGGAACATAGTTTTGATATGGCTACAGAAACATCACTTCACAACAGGCACCTGGATCAATATGTTGATTGGGCTATCTGTAATGCGAAAGGGAAATCCCAAGCAGCAACAATTTTCAAGTTGATCTATGCCGAGGTGATCTATAGTATTTGGAGAGAAAGGAACCGTAAAGTCTTTGAGAAACAGATCAAGCAAATTGAAGTTCTTGCCAAAGAGGTGGATTTTTTCTGTAATGTTAGGGCTTCCCCCTCCAATGGATGCTTACTACATAATCTTCCTTTCTAGTTTATAGTCCTTTGTAGTCTAGGAGTTTTTTTTTTGGCTACTAGCAGAAGAATAGTGCATGTTGCCTCTTCTCTGGTCTATGAGTCGTGTGAGATTTACTCGAATTCTTGAGACAGTTGACTGTGGGTTTGTAATTCCGATTCTTGGTGATTAATAAAATCACTAGTCTTTCGGAACGTGCCTTGCACGTTTGTCCCTTGTAATTACTACAAGATTTCTATATACTTAACAAAAATGAATTTCAGAATAGAAAATATATGTGTATTGCACGTTACTTAGTATAAATATTTGTAAATGATTTAAATAAAATTACAATATGTATAAATAGTTATTCATAAAATTAAGTAATCAAAAGAGAAAGGGTGTAACACCAAATTAAAGTTTAATATCAAATGGACAATCTGACAATCATATCAAATAGTTTTAAGGAATTGTAAATTTTACATGAGTTATTAGTTGTGAAGATCTCACATAATGTTTGAAGAGAATATATAAAAATTTATCAATATCCACTACATTATTATTGCATCACAATAAATTATACAACTTCAGATGTACATTATGGTCATCCCACAAATATTCGAAAATAAGATGAAATAGAGTAGACTAAAGCCAATACAATTGTTAATGAATTCTAAAACTTTTAATTAACAAAAATTAAAGAGAGAAACAGTTTCGGTGTAAAAGAATGGAGGAACTTCCTCAATAACTAACGAAACATAAATAGATTTACTTCTTTTTTATTGCATATGTGATGAACAATTACATCCATCAACATTTATACATCAAAATAACTAAGTGTATGCATTAATATAAACTGATTTTGAAAACAATTTTTTGGTATGTATATTATAAGTCAGGAATTATAAAAGTCATATAAAAATTGATGATATACGTAATATCTATGAGAATTCGATTGGTTAAAGTTGGGATATGTAAATTTTCTGGCTAAAATCTAAATATGTATACCATATTAAGATGTATGGTAATTCAAAGGACATTTTTGTTCTTTAATGTTAAAGAATATTTCAGTTTTTAAAGGGTACATAATTTACTACCTTTTGTTGTTACGAAACACTTCATCTACCAAACTCCGTTTTAGAATGAAAATAAATTAAATATTCTGTGAATTAATTCTATCTAGAAATATAATGGATTAATACCATATAATTATTATTTAAAATTTATTAATTAGTTTTTTAATAATATTTAAATTTAGTGAAGGGGTAAAATCGTAATCCAACTTGAAGTTAAGATCTTCCCACTTATAATAATATATGATGTTACTTACCAAAAAAAAATAGTATATATGGTAGTGATGCATTGTCTAGTTAGATAGTTTTGCCTTTTGAAAAATTGTATTCAAGTATCTGTTTGACCATGAAATTTGATTAGATTTTGAAAAATTGATCTCAAAAGCTGGCTCTAATCAGTTTCTAAGTTTTTGGGACGTCAACTCACAAAACTTCAAAAAAGATGTCCAAACACAACTTTAATTTTTAAAAATCACAACCAAAAACTTAAAATTTTATATTTCATCTTCGTAATTTATAACTAAACGTAAAAGTAACTTATGTTAGTAACTTTTGATACTTAAATTAGGGATAACCATATTGAATTCGACGCAAGCTAAACCATACATGAATAGTTTAAAACGTTGTATATTGTATGCAATATACTTTTTTCTTGTATTTTCTGAAAAAATATTAGTTATTAATTTATTTTACTATTATCCTTATTAATTAATGGTGCTTTATAAATTTAAATCTGAATACCAATCAATTTGAAAAATAGTTATTTAGTAAAAAATAATAAAGTTGGAAAAATAAGTAATTAATTCATTCCAGATTTATAAAAGGAAAATTTACTTTTAGGGAATGTTCAGTAGGGAGGAAATTCTTTTCTTTTTTTTTTATGTTTGGTTGATCAATTTTTTTACAAATTTTTATTCTATTAAAACAAAGTCAGGAATATGTTATAGAATAAAGACAATGTAGTAAAACGAAGAAGAAAGATAGAAGAGAAAAGAACAAGTGTAGTATTTTTCTTTTCACTTGTTTTTGCCTTACATTTTTGTTACTTTATATGTCACAAATTACAGTGAACTCTAAAATATAGTGCATGCAACGGTATTACAACCCAAACACCCAATAAATCAGTAAATTGAAAGAAAATTTAAATCAATCGAATGAAAAATTGATCTAAAAGCAAAACAAAAATAACATAAAATTAGATAAATCCATGTTCGATAGGTTCTACATTGGCAGGAAAACGTATAATACCAGTGGGAAAGAAATTTAAACCTGAAGGAACGGAAGAAATCATTCCCTGAAGAACAACAATAAGCTCACTTTACACAAAAGTTTTTTTGTTAAAGAAAGAGCAATACGTGTTGATAGAGTAGGTCATATATTTATGACAGATGGTCCCATTATAATGTACTATTTACATTACTCTTGGTACAATACACGGCTGCAGTGTTCGTCCCACCTTGTTCACTTATAAAATATAGAATATATATATATATAAATATTGGCACCATTGGATATACTTGGGCACCAAATTTGTATAGACAACTAGTTTACAATACATAGTATATTGTGTATATATCTATTTTATAACCTAATGTATATTGTATGTAAAACACAAAGCATATTGTGTGTACATCTATTGTACAATACAAAATATATTATGAGGACATCCATTTTACAATAGAATGTGATTTTTCTTGGGCAAGTTAATAAAACAAATTTCGCTAGTGATATTTTACATTAATTTTCATCCACCCTTCAATGCACCTCGTTTTCACCCCAACCTTATAACCCCATTTTCCACCACTCCCAAGTCCCACCCTTACCTCTACCCTCATCATTCATAATATATAATATGTATCTAAATTATATACAATTTTTTTTTTGCTTACATAACGAATACAATAAAATAAATAAAAATTACTTATTTTTTCTAAAGAATATTTTTCAATATCTTCTTTTCATGTCAAACACATCCTTGCCATTCTTGACAAGTAAAAGGAAGAGAGTCATAAATATAAAGTCATCAAATTAAAAATAATTAGTGTAATCATATCGACCATACTTAAATTGATCTTTTAATTTGAATGGGTATTTGAAATCACATTAGCAAGCATCAACATATATAATATCGCTAACCTGTGGACAAATGCACATATATATATCTCGCCTCACATGTATAAACTCTTAATTATTCACGCATTATTTGTGAGTCCTACTGCTACACAGACTTAATATTGGCGTTTTCTTTGCTCATTCTGCACAATTAACGTTATATATAAGAACACTTGTATAACTTCACCTTTCATTTGAATCCTCTTAGTTAATTACTACTAAAAAAATCTCTTGTTGTTGTTGAGTACTCATGGGTTTTATGAAAGTTG
>JAJOOS010016074.1:0-41275 GCA_029582725.1 Solanum chiquidenum
AAGGGTGAAATTTAAACTTTTATAGTTTTAAAGTTTGAATTTAAATTTTCAAACTTTTAAAAGGTGAAATTTAAACTTTTATAGTTTTAAAGTTTGAATTTAAATTTTCAAACTTTTAAAGGGTGAAATTTAAACTTTTATAGTTTTAAAATTTGAATTTAATTTTTCAAATTTTTAAGTGTGAAATTTACACTTTTATAGTTTTATAGTTTTAAAGTTTGAATTTAAATTTTCAAACTTTTAAAGTGTGAAATTTAAACTTTTATAATTTTAAAGTTTGAAAGTTTGTATTTAAATCTTTTAAAGTATAAATTTTAACTTTAAAATTATAAAAGTTTTAATATTATTTGAGTAATGTTACTAACTTCCTAATTTTTTAATTTTAATAATTTTTTTTAAAATTTTAAATATAGCCGTTTGGGACCCTGTTTCCGGTCCGGGACAGGTATACAATTTTTTTCCAGAATTACCGGTTCCGGTCCATCCCGGTTCCGGTCCGGTAGTCCCTGTTCTGGTCCCGTTGCCACGCTTAATTGATACAGAGGGAGTATAATTAGTTATTTATTTGTTTCATTGTTTATTTCTTCTTGTTCAGTTGTAATTAGGGGTGTACATAGGTCGGATTGGTTTGGTTTTTCATTAAAAAAACCTAAACGGTTTATTAAATCTAAAAACCAAATCAAACCACATAAAGTCGGTTTTTTCGATTTCGACTTTAATCGGTTCTTTCGGGGGTTTTCGATTTTTCAAATTTTTACAACTGTACGGTATTTGAAAAAGATATCAAATATATTTTCACTTATCTGTGTGATAAGCTAAACTTAAAAAATGTTAAATGAATAGAAATTTTAGAAAAGAAGGTAAAATTCACATGAGTACAAAATATTTCTTTTGAAATATCAATGTTTATTATGTTAAATTAATAAGATTAAAAGTTACATGCAAATTGAATACAAAATAAAACATTTACAAAGTAAATTGTTAACTTCGAATTTAAAAAACTATAATAATATAATTGTAACTTCGGATCTTAATACAAAATAAAATATTTACAAATTTTACAAGCCCAAATTTGAAATAAAATATATATAAACATTGAAAACTATAAACTAACTAAAAATATATTAACAAAGTAGATTATAAATAATATTTTTTATCTATAAATAAAATAAAATTATATATATATATATTATGTCGGTTTGACTTTTTTTTCTTTTAAAACCAAACCAAATTAACCAAGAATGGTCGATTTTTTGTTTCAACCGCCAAACCACAAATCGTTTTTTTTTCTGGTTTAATTTGATTCATCAATTTGATTTGACTTTATGATTTGGCTTGTACACCCTAGTTGTAATATTAACATACACTGTATATACAGTTGGCCAGACCGTTGAAAAAATAGCACTTATGCATAACTGTCACGTATATTAATAAAAAATAATAATAATTAATACACAGGTAATGCTCTTATCATCAATTGTGCTGGTCAACAATGTATAAAACATACATAACAATTAACTGTTGAAAAATATCCTACTTGGCGGGAGAAGCTAATTTTTCAACTTTTTCCTCTTTCACAATGCCTTAAAGAGAGTGTGACAATACTCTTTATCGATTAATCATTTTAGTTCGAGAATGCACTAAAATAAAAATGTCAAGTCTAGGTTCTGAGTTTTAAAGCCTTCAAGATTAATTTTGTGAGCTTGAGAAATTGACCTTTTCTTTTAAGTCGGGTTATAACAAATCAATTGGTACGACATTGATTAGTTGCTTCTAGTTGATTTTCCTGTTCCTTAATTAATTTGTTTTAACCCATAAATGCCGTGTATACTTTTTCTTAGTTATAATTCAAAGTACTCTGAAGCATGATATAGAAATATAATAGTGGGAAATATAATAATAAAGGTCAAGCAACATCAGAAATATTTCAAAGACAAACAGGCAATAGCGTACAAAGTATATCTTGAAGAAACTTAAGAACTAGGTACAACACGTTTGCAATTAAAATATGAAGCATCATGTACGACACATCGTATGATTAGTAATCTAAAAAAATCAGAAAAATAATTGAGTAGTTGACATCATATCCTTATAACTAGATCAAAAAAAGAATCTCTTGATAATTTTTTAAAAGTCACAATTATGAATTCGAGTTACGCTAAAAAATAAATGAATATACTATTGATTTTGGTGATGAAAGGGAGTGGGAAACAAAAGCCATGGATTCAATTGTCCTTGATGTTGCTAGACTGTATCTTTTCTGAAACATAATTATCCACATTGGTCCACTGTTAATTAATTTACGCCAATCAAATAATTTAACAATAAGACTTATTTATTTAAGTAAAGATACATATTTGGTCTATTTATGTTTATGTAATCGTATATTTTTTTTAAATTTATTTTAAAAAGAATTAATGACAAATTCTCGTAGCACACAAATATTATAACACGCCCAGAATTCATAGTTGTGGAGCTCCCTCCAAAGGTTCCTCTTGATCTAGCTACAAGGATCGATGGGGCAATAAGGAACCTAAAAGAAGTATTACTACAGGTTGGATCAAAAAAGGGATTTTTTTTCAAAGCAATTTCCAAAAAGTGATTTGATTAATAGGATTTGGTATAAGTCCAATGAGATTGATATTTCAGTTTTTCTTCTTAAAACGTATTAATTTGACTCTGCAAAGGGGGTTAAATATATTGCCGCTAGAAGCAAAACCCCAAAAAGCAAAAGTTTAAAAAATCTTAGTCATAAGTTATGACATGCCTAAAACTATAAGTTAAAAAATCTTAAACACTGCATATAGATGAAGTATCACTTCAAGTATAATTAATGATAAAAGTGTATTATACAAGATATATTTTCGCTGTTTTCTTGCAAGTCATTATGTATTGACTTTTTATTCCTTGTTAGACTTTTCTCCTTCATTTTTTAGGAGTATCAATTTTTAAGCTTCATTTTATTCTACTTGCACTACAAGCAAATCAAATTTTGAACAAAACATTACTGCAACACCACTAAAAGAAAGGAATAATAAAAAAACAGATCCCAGGTAGAATTGGTACAACTTGGACAGGACAGCAAAAAAACTTAAAACAATACTACTAATACTCTTTAAATGTTACTTCATTTATTAATTAACTTAAACTCAATATATTCTTCAACAATCTTTCAAGTTAAAATTAACTCTCGACTTTGTCCATGAACTCGTCAAAGATCAGTTTATATATCCTAATTAATGTTTTGATCAATGACAAAGACACCTTAATATTTTTTTCCTTTGAAACGTTAGCACAATGTTTCTATTTAATGGCATTATGATTAGCATATGAAATGAAGTAATTACATCGCTCTAATTATAATTATCTATTGGATTAATATATACTATTCGGATGGAAAATGAAGTTGAAGGTGAATCATCACGAGTAGCAATGCCACCTCCCAACACAGGGAAGCTGATTACCATTCTCGCTATCGATGGAGGAGGAATTAGAGGAATTATTCCTGGGGTTATTCTTGCATATCTTGAATCACAACTTCAGGTACGTAATTAATAAAAAAGAGAGTACAATTGTTGGCTATATATGTATACGTACTATATATTAATTCAATTTTGTTTGAAGGAATTGGATGGTGAGAATGCAAGAATTGCCGATTATTTTGACGTGATAGCAGGAACAAGCACGGGTGGCCTTGTAACAGCCATGTTAGCTGCACCAAACAAAGATAAACGCCCTCTTTATGCTGCCAAAGATATTACTCCTTTTTATATTGAACACTCCCCCAAAATATTTCCCCAGATCAGGTTAAACCATGCTACCTATATATACATATCATTCTTGATTTTCTTTTTGGGTAATGGTGATGTAAGTGCAACTTGCGTGCAACTCGATTAGCTAATTTAGATACCTTCTACTTTCTATTAGTATATAAGTATCAGACATAATTATGCATACCAAGACTTGAACATATGGGAAAAAGTCAACTACGTACTAGCTAATTCTTCTTTGTTTGAACGATATGCTCTTATGATTTTCATTCACTTAATTGACAATCAAATCACACCCTTAGATGCATATATATATATCTTGATTTTTCTACGATGAAAAAAATTCGTCTCTTTTTCAAATAATGGTGTTATATGGGCAATAATTTATCTTAACTAAATTCTGTTGGATACCTGCTAAGGTAACCATGCGTCCGTGCCTACCAAGACTTAGGCATATTGGTTTTCTCACGACAAGAATTGCTACTAAAAGTCCTTTTTTCACTAGCGACATGGGTGTTGTCACTAATTAGATTTCACTTTTTGTGATTACATAACCACTAAATCCTTCACTTTAGTGGCGACTTGGCCAAAATTTGTGTTATAAAAAATACCTTTTTGTAGCGGACAATTTGACTCATTGTGGTGATAAGTGTTGCCGCAAATGAGCATATCTTGTGGCGACTTTTAGTTGTCGTCACAAATAACCTTTAGTTATGAAGTACTCGCCACAACCCAATTATCGCTGCTATAGACTTTTAGTAGCAACTTTTGGGGTATTATCAGCGACTTCTGTCTCCATAATAAGTCACAGTTCTTGTAGTAGTCCCAGCAGTTTTTTTTGTGTCTTTGCTCCATTTTATAATTTTCACCCACCTCATTAACAGTTAATTAATTAGAGTATTAGACCACACTTAATTTACAATGAATGTATATCTTTTGATTTTTGTGGGATTATTAGTTGTTGCAGTGGACTATTTGCTGGAGCCATAAATCTAACCAAAATGATTAACGGACCTAAATATGATGGGAAATATCTTCATGCACTTATAAAGAGACTTCTAGGAGGTACAAGATTGCATGATACCTTAACTGCTGTCGTAATTCCAGCTTTTGACATCAAAACACTTCAGCCAGTTATCTTCAGTTCATATGAGGTGTGCCTTCTATTCTATTCCTCCTTTTGCTTTACAACTTGTAGAGATATACATGAAATTAACAACTTGAAGAAAAAGACGAATAAATACTCAACTATTTAAACTATTTTGTAGGCAAATTCGAAACCTGATTTGGATGCTGAACTGGCGGACATTTGCATTAGTACCTCTGCAGCGCCAACATTTCTACCTGCCTATTGTTTCAAGACCCAGGATGCTCAAAATAAAGACCGTGAATTCAACCTAATTGATGGTGGCGTGGCTGCTAATAACCCGGTAAATATACAGTGTATATAAAATTCTTGAATAGATAATAATTGATCATTTTTTCTTATGTATGTGATCATGAATATATTTTAGACATTGATCGCAATTGGTGAGGTGACGAAGCAAACATTGATGAAGCACGAAGACTTATTCCCTATCAAGCCTATGGATTATGGTCGTTTTCTAGTGATCTCACTGGGGACAGGCAATGCAAAGAACGAGGAAAAATACAATGCTAAAATGGCTTCGAAATGGGGATTACTTAGCTGGCTAACTCATGACAACTCCACACCAATCATTGAAGCTTTTAATCAAGCAAGCGCTGATATGGTTGATTATCACAACTTTGTGGTTTTCAAAGCTCTTCACTCAGACGATAAATACCTCCGAATCCAGGTGTACCTCGAGCTTCAATTATATGTATATCTATATACAAATTGACGGTTTATATATATAACTTTATTTAATGATCGATCGTACATTTATTTGATACGACCAGGATGATAATTTGACGGGGAACTTGGCCTCAGTTGACATATCGACAAAGGAAAACTTAGAAGGTCTCATCAAGGTAGGAGAAGAGTTACTGGACAAACCAGCTTCCAAGATTAATTTAGACAAAGGAGTTTATGAAGCAGTTGAAAATGGAGGAACCAACAAGGAAGCTCTACGGAGGTACATGATTTGTCTATCGAATTTTTAGACGTGGAACATTCATCATTATATTAACGAGTAGTTATCGTTTAAAAATGTTACAGGTTTGCAAAGAAACTTTCGGACGAGAGAAAATTCCGTCAGGCTAATGCCGGGCAGTAGCCGGTTGGTCTCATCCACTTTGTTGCTACAGCGTGAATGTATTAATTGTGTGTTTCAGTTTAATAATGTTCCTACTTAATTTCCCCTTATTTTTATGCCTTTATAATATAATGTTGGTGGAATTAAATCTGCATACCTTTTGTAGCAATATCTCCCAAAAATTTCCTACTTTTATGATTTATTTGGTCCTGTTCATCAATTAGTTTTATATGACACCCTATGTTTACATTCAAAAAATAAAAACAAAATAGTGGGGAAAGTTCTGATTTACGCGCGGTTTAAAATAATTTTTTTGTTACGTGGGATGGGGCAGATTGAAATCTTCGCGGATTTAAGTCCCCCTCCCTTGCTCCGTTACTATCTCTAGAGACGAAAAAGAAGTCAGACAACATGATTATGAGAAGGAATTTAACAATGTTATTTTTTTCTTTCTGATATAAGCGCTCAAGTAAATACCTTAAGACAATGGGTAGAGCACACCCCCTTTGGGAAACCTTAACGTAGGAACAGATAAGTCCGCGAAGATTTTAATCTGCCCTACCCCACCCGGCCACGGGCCACCCCACATAATTTTTTAAATTAATATTTTTTACCCGGTGCCATTCTCTAAAAATATGTAATTATAACTTACCTCAAAATTTAATACCTCCATGAATTTTTTCAGACTATCTATGAAGCTGTTATCAAGTAGTATAAAATATTCTTGCTAATAAAAAAATATTCTAGATCACTTCGACTTTAATAAAGACAATATTAGATATTTTTGCTCTTTTTTATCAATACCTAAGAGTATGAAATATTAGCTTGAGATGCATTTTCAATAGATGTGAGCTAGAATTTAACATAAAGTAATTATCATAAAAAACTTTAACGAATCTTAAAGGTGAAAGAACATGAATTAAGCTCATCTTATAAAAATTACCTTAAATGAAGTTTTTTTTTTTTATGCCTCACATGGTTCTATGCTTCAAAAAAGGTAAGCGGGATAAACGTGTGAAATCGTGCATTTGTTAACTGAAACCAGCACATGTCCAACAATTAATCTTCCAGGATTTGTAATTAAATAAATTTGAATTATTAGATGCTGGTACAATTACTTGGACAAGACGCTGAAGAAACAATAAAAAATAGTATTACTAGTTCTTAACTATTACTCCATCTTATCTAATCTTTAATTCCGTTTCTTTGTCTTAATTATCATTTAGAGAATATATTTCTTACAATAATTTTTTCAAATACCTTCTAAATATTGTGACTTGTTAACTATTTTAATTTACAATACTTTCTATATATTTTTAATTATGTAAATTATATTCAAAAAGTTAAATATTTTTATTTATAGTTATTTTGATCGTCGTACTTCGAATTAAGTCGAACAAAGAGAGTATTGCTTACCCCATTTATTAATTAGCTTAAACTCAAGACATAATTCAGCCATCTTATTTGATTGAATGGTGGAACTCTCGTCGAAGAAGACTCAGTTGAGATTTGTCCATGAACTCTTCAAATATTAGTTTATATATCCTAGTTGTAATAATCATAGACAAAAACACGTAACTTTTAATATTTATCTTTTTTTATGATAATTATCACCATATTGGAATCCTGATTAGCATATGAAATGAACTAATTGTCGAGTCTCTCTCTATATCTATCCTATTTTACGTGAACTATCTTTTGGATATTCCGATGGAAAACAAAGCTGCAGGTCGAGAAGCAATGCCGCCTCCCACCAGAGGGAAGCTAATAACCATTCTCTCCATCGATGGAGGAGGAATTAGAGGAATCATTCCCGGGGTTATCCTTGCATACCTTGAATCACAACTTCAGGTAATTGAGTTATAAAAAGAATATGTTCAAGAGTACGTTAATTATATGTTAAAAGTTGAATCTTAGATCTGTCACTCACTATGCAGTACTGAATATATCGGTTTTGCTTGCAGGAATTGGATGGTGAAGATGCAAGAATCGCGGATTATTTTGACTTGATAGCAGGAACAAGCACGGGTGGCCTTGTAACAGCCATGTTAGCTGCACCGAACAAAGCTAAACGCCCTCTTTATGCTGCCAAAGATATTACTCCTTTCTATCTTGAGCACTCCCCCAAAATCTTTCACCAGATCGGGTAAATTTATATATATAATTCTTGATTTTTCTTGTTGGATGTATTAACCGCTAGACCATACCCTTAAAATACACGTATATCTCTTTGCAGTGGACCATTTGGTGGGGTGATTAATCTAACGAAAATGTTGAACGGACCAAAATATGATGGGAAGTATCTTCACACACTTATAAAGGGACTCCTAGGAGGTACCAGGTTGCATGATACCTTAACTGCCGTCGTAATTCCAACTTTTGACATCAAGGAACTTCAGCCTGTCATCTTTAGCTCATATGAGGTGTCTTCCTATACCCCCTTAATAGTACTGTAAATCATAAAAAATACTAAGTGAAATTAACAAACTTGAAATTAATTTGTAGACAAAATCAAAACCTGTTTCGGATGCGGAATTGTCGGACATTTGCATTAGTACCTCGGCAGCGCCAACGTTTCTACCTCCCCATAGTTTCAAGACCAAGGATGCTCAAAATAATGAACATGAATTCAACCTAATTGATGGTGGTGTGGCTGCTAATAACCCGGTAAATATATAGTACAGATAAAATTCTTGAATGATCCGTACTTTACAGTAGAAAATCCGGTAATAATTGTTTATATGTATGATAAATATTTTAGACATTGATCGCAATTGGTGAGGTGACAAAGCAAGTACTGATGAAGCATGAAGACTTATTTCCTATCAAGCCCATGGAATATGGTCGTTTTCTAGTGATATCACTGGGGACAGGCAATGCAAAGAACGAGGGAAAATACAATGCTAAAATGGCTTCGAAATGGGGATTACTTAGCTGGCTAACTCATGACAACTCCACACCAATCATTGAAGCTTTTAATCAAGCAAGCGCTGATATGGTTGATTATCACAACTTTGTGGTTTTCAAAGCTCTTCAATCGGATGATCAGTACCTCCGAATCCAGGTATATATATCTATCTATCTATCTATCACACGGAATTGTCATGTTATAACAATTTACTTGCCTTATTTTTCAGATTACTAATTAATCTCGTCTGCTGATTGATACGACCAGGATGACACTTTGACAGGGAACTTGGCCTCAGTTGATATAGCGACAAAGGAAAACTTAGACGGCCTCGTTAAGGTAGGAGAACGGTTACTGGACAAACCAACTTCCAAGATAAACTTAGACAAAGGAGTTTATGAAGCAGTTGAGAACGGAGGAACCAACAAAGAAGCTCTTCGAAGGTACGTACACTATTTATACACGTTGATTCATCATTATATATAAACTGCTGAGGAAATAGTACTACCATGAGTACTGATCATTGCCTCATTTTAAAATGTTGCAGGTTCGCAAAGATACTTTCAGACGAGAGAAAGTTCCGCCAGTCCAATGCGGTCTAAATGAAATTGTATTGTCATCCATTTTAATGTATTGTTTGTTTCAGTTTAATAATATTCCTACTTAGTCATTCCTTTTCATATAAATACATGGTATTCAAGTCCATCCAAAAACAAAGTTAACCATTAAAGACACAAACTGCTGCATCCGTAAACACGTGATTAACTGAAGTAATCTCTAAGAATTAAATTCTTAAGTAAGTAATTTCACATAATTAAGTACCTGAGTAATTCACTCCATATAAAACCAAGTATAAAGTAAAAATCAAATATAAGGTTCCAAACATAAAAATGACAAGGTAGCTGTTTGTGGTACCCATTAACAACTTTTGGTTAACATCCAACTCACTTAAGGGAGGGATGACATCCGCTGGGCATAGAAACTTTACCGTTCTCTTGATGATATTCAAATATGACCCTACCAAATTGGTTAACCGATAATTATTAAAAATATAACAACATACCCAGCGAAGTCCAACTAAGTGGGGTCTGGGGAGGGACGATGATTATTAAAAATAAAAAAACAAAAACGCAAGCAAATGGATATCATCTCACATGTTATTGCTATTAAATATATATTAGCAAATATTTCAATTTAAAAACTAATACTCCCCCAGTTTAAAAAAGAATGACCTCATTTCCTTTTTAGTCTGCTTCAAAAGGAATGACCTCTTTCCTTATTTGGTAACATTTTAATTTCAGCTTTCCACGTGGCATGTTTAAAGGGCAATTTTGTACATTTGACATAACTTTAATTTAGAACCACAAGATTCAAAAGTCTTCTTTACTTTCTTAAACTCCGTGCAAAGTCAAACTAGACCACTCTTTTTGAAACGGAGGGAGTAGTAGATACTAAAAGTCTAGAACTTGAATTCACTATTAAATAACCGATATGAAAAGAATAAATACATTTCGTGATTATGAACGAATGCTATTGCAGCGCGAACGGTTAAAACTTAAATGATTAATCCATAGGTCACGAGTTCGTGTCTAGGTTAGGTCCCCTCATTTTAGTTATTTTTTTTAAAAAACAATTCTCTTTGTAGGTGTGGGGATTTCAATAAATTAAATTTTATAATTTTTTGGTAAAAAAAAGTGTAAAAGTTAATATTTGGATCCCTTTTACAATCAATGATGACATTTCTTTAGTATAAGTCAAGTCACATTATGATGAAAATAAACGTAAATGATATATTATTCTATGAGTGATGTTCCTTCAGAAAGACAAGTCAATTGAATGTGATGAATATAATCGTGACCAAGATATAATTGGGTATATATCGTAATACGATGAGTTGTGCTATTTTGCTCAATTTATTTTCACATTTTAGGGGTGATTAGACTATATTTATAAATTGCCTAGTTATATTCATTAAATAACTGATATGAAAAGAATAAATAAATTTCGTGATTATGAACGAATGTTATTGCAGCGCAAATGATTAGTAATAGGTCACGAGTTCGAGTCTAGGTTAGATCCCCCATTTTAGTTATTTTTTTAAAATTACTCTTTTTGTAGGTGTGGAAATTTCAAACATCTGATCTAATAAGAAAGAAAGTGAAAGTAGAATAAAATTAGTTCATAATTAAGAAGCAAATATATTATGCACATAAATTGGTCTTAAAAAGACATTGGCAATTTATGCACATAATTTAGCCCCAAACAAAAATTACAAAAAAGGAAGCTAAATTAGAATCCAAACTTTGGCAAAAGAGCAAAGACATGATCAACCTCATCATAACAAGGTTGATCATCTTGTTCATCGTCACTATCAACAGGCCATTCAGTATTCTCGTGTTCACCAGTGCAACAAGGGTCTGGTCTTTGCGTCAAAAATATCGGATTACTAACCCAAACATTATCTATCATATAGATTAGACTCTCCCTCCATTGCTTTATTTCTTTTCTTTGAGGGAGTTTTTCCTTCATGTGGCCAATGAATCTGACCGCGGCCCCTTTGAAAATGGAAATAATGGCAAGCACATATGTTGCGCCATTGTGTCCTCCTTTTTTTGCTTCCCGAAGCCTTTGCAATGCAAGCTCCGGGCAATTATTATTTTTTAAATCCGTCTGACAAAAGAAACATTATTGAAACCATCTTAATACATAACCATCTTTAAATCTGTGAATAAAAAATCAAACTGAAAATAGCAAGCTGAAAAAGAAAAAAAAACTACCGTCCCTATTTTGTACAATGCCTCTCTATTGACAGCCGCACTGATTCACAAAACAAGCCCTCTTATCTATTTGATCTCTTGTCCTCACATTAGGGTGTGTATCAGTCAAAGTTCAGTTCGGTTTTAAGTATTATCGGTTCGGTTTATCGGTTTTTAAATATGCTAAACCGATAACCAAAAGATATTTGTTATCGATTTTGGTTTTTAACGGTTCAGTTTTCGGTTTAACCAATAAAAAAATGATTTCAAAACAAATATATGACTTGTCCAATAATTTAATGCAAAATAAAAATATTCATTCATAAAAATATTCCAATATGCATTCTTATAAACCTAACAGACGAATAAATATTCATGTTTTCATTCATAGAGGTAAACTCCCAACTAATAAATGATGTTCATAACTTGCAACTTCACAACTATTCAATAATTTATTAAATCTAGTTGTTTCAGGTAACTTTGCTCCAATTAACACAAGGAAAACAATATCATTTTTCAATTAAAGTATTTGGATCATTTTTAATGCATAAAAATATCAGACATTTTGCCAAAATTATTGAACCTCTTTGTATTCAATGAAATTAATATTTCGAATTTATAACTTGTAAGTAATAAATTCCCTACATTTAATTATTTTAATACATATAATGATGAATGAATCATTTTTTATTTTATTAAATCAATAAAAATAACAAGTAACGGATGCCTTCCTTTGTTGTTTGAATCTAATAATTAAAACATAATTTTTAAATAAAAAAAAGAAAAAAAAAACTAACACACCACGTGTCACCAACTCTTCAATCTTCCAGCAATAACCTTTTACAAAACTCAAAATTACAACTCACTCTTTCTATTCAAAAACAATCTCGAAACCCTTCCCTTACAGAAGTAGAAAAATTTCCTAAAAGCAAAATAATGAAGAAGATTTGTGCTTCAATCGAATCGATTGAAAAAGGGACACTCTTAGATATTGTTGAAAGAGTGGCTTGTGGGTCATTCAAAGACTTGATTAATCTACGACTGAGGTATATAGAAATAATTATATATACGGAGATTTTTTAACTGTTGTTTTCATCAATATTTCCCTAATTTATTGTTTTTTTTTAGTTCAAAGCTAAGCTATTCAATACACTTGGAAGTGAAGAAAGCGTTTACGAAAAGGTATCATTTGCGGACCTCCCACTATTCTCATGGTCTGTGAGGACAAGATACCAAATAGATACGAGGACTTGTTTTGTGAATCGGTGCATGAAGGCAGGCAATAGAGAGGCATTGTACAAAATAGGGACGATAATTTTCTTTTCTTTTTCAACTTGCTATTTTCAATTTGATTTTTTACTCACAAATTTAAAGATGGTTTCAATAATGTTTTTGTGTTTGATTTTTTTTAAAATAATTGCCCGGAGCTTGCATTGCAAAGGGTTCGGAAAGCAAAAAAAGGACACAATAGAGCAGCATATGTTCTTGCCATTATTTCCATTTTCAAAGGGGCCGCGGTCAGATTCATTGGCCACATGAAGGAAAAACTCCCTCAAAGAAAAGAAATAAAGCAATGGAGGGAGAGTCTAATCTATATGATAGATAATGTTTGGGTTAGTAAT
Organism: Solanum chiquidenum; assembly: GCA_029582725.1. Classification (NCBI taxonomy): domain Eukaryota; kingdom Viridiplantae; phylum Streptophyta; class Magnoliopsida; order Solanales; family Solanaceae; genus Solanum; species Solanum chiquidenum. The sequence continues at coordinate 13,273 of JAJOOS010016074.1, forward strand.
CCGATATTTTTGACGCAAAGACCAGACCCTTGTTGCACTGGTGAACACGAGAATACTGGATGGCCTGTTGATAGTGACGATGAACAAGATGATCAACCTTGTTATGATGAGGTTGATCATGTCTTTGCTCTTTTGCCAAAGTTTGGATTCTAATGTCTTTTTAAGACCAATTTATGTGCTTGTAATTTGGCTTTGTAATTATGTGCATTATATTTTTGCTTCTTAATTGTAAACTAATTTTATTCTACTTTCACTTTCTTTCTGTGGATTATTTGTTAAAATGAAATAGCAAGACCACACGTTTGAAAAACAATAGTTTAGTGATCAGATTTTTTTTGAAGTTCATCAAAATCAGATGTTTGAAATTCCCACACCTACAAAAAGAGTAATTTTAAAAAAATAACTAAAATGGGGGACCTAACCTAGACTTGAACTCGTGACCTATGAACTAATTGTTTAAGCTTTAAGCATTCGCGCCGCAATATCATTCGTTCATAATCACGAAACGAAATTTATTTATTCTTTTCATATCAGTTATTTAATGAATATAACTAGGCAATTTATAAATAAGATATTATAAATAAATATAGTCTAATCACCCCTAAAATGTGAAAATAAATTGAGCAAAGGTTGAGATATAGCATAACTCATCGTATTACGATATGTACCCAATTATATCATGGTCACGATTATATTCATCACATTCAATTGACTTGTATTTCTGAAAGAACATCACTCATAGAATAATATATCATTTACGTTTATTTTCATCATAATGTGACTTGACTTATACTAAAGAAATGTCATCATTGGTTGTAAAAAGGATCCAAATATTAACTTTTACACTCTTTTTTATCAAAAAAAAATACAAAATTTAAATTATCGAAATCCCCACACACCTACAAAGAGAGTTGTTTTCTAAAAAATAACTAAAATGGGGGGACCTAACCTAGACTCGAACTCGTGACCTATGGACTAATCATTTAAGTTTTAACCATTCACGCTGCAATAACATTCGTTCACAATCACGAAACGAAATGTATTTATTCTTTTCATATCAGTTATTTAATAGTGAATTCAAGTTCTAGACTTTTAGTATCTACTATTAGTTTTTGAATTGAAATATTTGCTAATATATGTTATTGCTATTAAGATATTGGATATTTATCTGTGCAATTAAAATTTTAAAATTTTGGTATTAATTGGCACCTTAATTCAAAAAGGCGAGCGCCTCGCCTCGCCCTTGTCGCCTTTTGCCGTCCAAAACACAGAGGTGGAATGACTGGGACCTAACTATATTATTAGAAGATGACAGAAGATGGCTGCATCAGGTCTTTTCCAGAGTGGAAGAAATGATTGAACCATAAATGATAGTGCTGGACATCAACATCCTAGCCCGACAGCTTTACTACAGTTCTTCACCAAAAATTTTGGCACATCTTTAGAAATGGGATGCTCTAAACCTGCACCAATTCTATCCGGAAGGAAGATTTTAGAAGAGCTTCACCTGTGCTTAACGAAAGGGAGAACTGAATTGAGAGATTTCAAGTCGATCCGTTCGTTAGTTAGTAAATGATTTCAAAATCACTTGCTGAAAGAATAAAGAGGGTAATAGTTGCATTGATTTGAAGTAACATCAAATGCGTGCCTTGATCATCAATTATTCAAAGAGAACCAGGAGGTCTAAGAAAACTTGACATAGTGAAGGCCTAAGATTGTGCTATAACTGGAACCTCCTCCTGATTCCTGAACACTAAAATGATAGGATCTGATCAAAGATGGTTTCAACAGATAATACATTCCATCTAGAGGGTAAGACTGTCGGTGCTGATTGATGGCACACCAGCAGGGTTGTCACCAAGACTTGGACAAATAGCAAGAAATCACCAGGCATGTTTTACCTAGCCTCCCATGGCTCATTCCAATTACAACAGCTAGACTACACCCTTGGGTGCTCTACATTGAGAAACTTCTAGGTCCATCATAACCATATAATATTAGTATTTAATGAATTCAAGAAAACCAGCCGTTACATCTTAGGATAAAGAACTACATATGATAAGCTAAGTTTCAATACATCACTGCACAAACCTACATACTAAGGAAATTGAAGACTTCATAAAAATAAAATAAACATGTTTTAGCAAGTTACCAATAGGAAAAAGCAGATGTATCAATTACTGACCTTTCTTCAAACCGGGGGACACATCCTCTCCTCTAAATACAAGAGGAACCTCAACCTTTAGTAAAGCACTTGATGGAGCTCTTATAAAGGTAACATTAAGAGGCGCATCTGAACCAGCTTCCAGATGAACCTGAACATTGAAATGGATAAATGGCGCTGCTAAAATCCATCTAAAGCTCTGTTTCCTTAGCTACAGCTCCTAAGTATAAATGAATTGAAAGCCAGTATCTATTCAAATTAACAAAATCTAATAGATAGAAGGAAAATACCTTTCTGGGCAGAACACGAACTTTCTCAATAACGTCAGTAGATTCAAAGTCAGCGGGAAGCTCAAGATCAAACAACCTGGATAAGAAATGGGAGCGACCGAGATGGTTAACAAGCTACCTAATCTGATTAGCCTGAACAGAGATGAGTCTTTTGTTACCACCGTGTTGGCCATCCTCTTGTTCAAACACTATGCTGGGAGCTTTCCTCTCCTTGGCGGCGATGTTCTTTCCCGAAAAGTGACACGAACAACGGCATGAATAGTTTCTGCGTATTTGGAGTCGGGTTTAGGGAAATCATCTAGGTCCGGAAGAACGGCGGTGGCGGCGTGACTGAAGAAACGGAAATGGTGGAGGGATTTGGTCAGCACAATGCGTGGGATCAACATTCTTGAATGTGATCTGATAAGTCGGAGGGGCTTAACGAGGGTTTTTGAGTAGGCTGTACAAGAAAAGGTAAATTTCCATGTTTATTTCTGTTTTCCTTTTGAGTTTTGATTGATATTACATCGAAATGCGGCTCGTGTGTTGATATTCTTTTTTGAAAAATTCAAAAAAAAAAAAAAACTATATCAGACGAGATAAAATTCAGCAAGTCCAATGCCGCTAGTCGGTTGGTCTAAATGGCATTGTACTGTTATTTTGTCATCCACTTGGTTGCTACGACATGAATGTATTGTGTATTTCCGTTCGATCTTTGCCCAATCCTTTTATCTTTATAGTATTGGTGGATCTTTAGTAGCATATCATTCTGTGTATCAGTCAATGAAGCAATATGGCAATACTTCCCTACAAGTACATAAAAGAAAGAAGTCAATGAAGCAATATGGCAATACTTCCCTACAAGTACATAAAAGAAAGAAGTCAATGTAGCAATATGGCAATACTTTATTATAAATACATAAAGTGACGTCATTTGCTTATTAATTACCTATATATGTTCAACTCGATTTGCAACTTCAAAGACTCCTAAAGCAAAGTTAAGTTGACTAATGTAGACGCACTGCAACAAACATTGCATCAGAAGTTCAACTTCTTCATCCACTGGATGCTCCGTCCAAGTAAATATGGCGAAGGAACTGAGGGGTATTTACAGAGCACTTTTACATAATCAACCCTCTCATCAACTAATATCATACTTGACGCGGAAAAAACTTCAGGCTACACATAAAGACATTCCCTTCCCACCTATTTTTTGTTGTTTTCTTTTACAAGTTATTCCATCCCCTTTCAGCATATAATAAAAGCTTCACAGGTAAGAATTTATAGCACAATAAAATAATGTAACAAATAAACGAATATTACTGTTCAGCTATAATCTAGGGGCTATGCAAATATTTGCTGAATGACTGTCTCTGCATTCCCGTTGTACTGTGCAAGGAGGTGAATTGCATCCGCTCTGGGCAGTGCCAGAAATTCCTGCACCAAATATTTCACAAATAAGTAGCTGCTGCACTTAAAAATGACCTGAAGAAGTGGCACATAATGAGAGCACCTAGAAAGTTAAACATAATCTGCTGACAAGCAGCACACAGTAACCAGGGGAGATACACATCAATAGAATACCATCAAGTAGAAGGGCTTTCACAACAGGTTCATCGAGATGCAATAACAAGGATAAAATTAGAAGCAAGTGTGAAAACCACAAGAAGAAAAAAACTCACCATAACTTTTAGTATTGCAGTTTCATCACATCCAACATCTCTGGCTGATGACTGGGTTGGACTTCCATCTTCTTGTTTCCTATTATTTGAGGAACCAGTAACTTGAGATGATCCATCAGTGCTCATGTCAACATCCAATCTGGAAGCATCTATAATCAATTTGGCACCAACTTCCTTCAGGGCGTCGATCCTTAAGAGCCCTTCAAAACGATCTTTACACATTTGAAGTTTGAACCACTCACTGTGTGTATACAGTGTGGCCCTTATGATCTTCATAAGCTGGGGTTCTTCAATACCAAACCTCCTACCAATAGCAACCTTGGCATGGACAAAATTGTGACAGTAAATTAGGTGAGCCAAGACACTAGAACACAACATTTTTTAATGATCAATTTGGGCTACATATCAGCCCAATGTTTAAATCGGCTAAATTTGGCGTGTCAAAATGGTCTGAGGTGCGGGGGTTGCACAAGTTGTGCTTTTATGGGCTAATTTTGTCATTCCTAGTGATATGCTAGTGTTTGCCATTTAATATTTTAGTTACTATGTAAGTCAGATTTTTATGGAAGTAACATTAACATGCTTCCCAAGTTCCTAATTTGTAACTAAACCATAAGTTACTAGATAAATCAAAGAGCATTCGTACACAATACCCCCACCACCACCCTCACCCCCCCAAAAAAAACACTCAACACTCGCTGCCCCCTCCTACAATGATAAAAGCTTGTACAATATTTTGTTGAATATTCCCAAATATTAATTGGTTATGAAGAAAAAGAACTACAATTCCACACCAATGAAGAAAATCCAGAGTACAAACAATTACACATCGGCTATAGCTGGGGTGTTTGGTTTCTTATATGATCTTTGGGCAATTCTCATGTAGCTCTTGGGGTTGAGTTATGTCAAAGTCCATCTTCTTATCATCGTATCAAAGTCAGGTCCATCTCAATTCTTGGTTTACCCCACGTTGGGATCCCATATTATTTTCTCCGTAGTCAAATCTTGGGAGCGCGAGGGGGTGTTGGAGTCTCCACAGTCCAGATGTCCAATCATGAACTAGCTTCTAGGGTTGATTTACACCCAAGATCTATTTCCTTATCAGCAAAAAGTTATATAAATGAAGCAAAATCTATACTTAGCCTCCTAGAATCCCTATAAGATTGGAAAGGATTTTTATTTTGGTTTTTGCTCACTGTAATTACTACAACACTTCCTTAGTGCTAGCTTGATATATAATACAATTACCTTCCTCTCAGACTTTTTAAAATTTATTTGGCAACTCTCTTCAAATTGAAGCAAATGCCCACCTAAAGAATCAATATTCAGGAAACTGAAGTGAAAAGCTGGGAATGAGAACAAATCAAGTTCTTGCTTGTTGTCTTATTGACATTCATAAAACAACACCACACTGTTATTTTCACTGTGTTTCTCTCACCGAATAAGGATAAACCAAAAATATCCCAAAAGATTGGAATTACCTATAGGTTAATACATTTTTCCAACATAAAGTTCTCACTATCTCTGTTTTTCCTTGTTATAGAGTAGAACCATCCAAGCAGCACTCAGCCTTTAACAAGCCTTTGAAACTGTGTGTATTGAAAAACAGTGAAACTGTCTATTGAAAATCAGTAAAACAGCTCAAACCAGACTATCACTCATTTAATTCCACTATCTTTGTGTGAGTAAAGCAGATTTCACGTCATTGTTCAGAAATAGAGATTCTCATCATTCTTGTTTATGTTTTTTCCACAATCAGTGCCTTCTCTGCGTTCTCTGGGAATCTCTGGTGAAAGAATTTAAGCATCCAATTCAAAGCTCGTTGTGCATGGAGTAGCTCAGCATAAACCCCCTATGGAACTATGGGGCGTTTATATCTCTAACACTATCCTACACAAATAACCTGGTTCCAAGGTTCACAAAACACCTTGGCAAACCCGATCATTAAGGAGGGTAAGGACAAAGAGTAGGCCTTCTTTGCTCTGACATAGGAGAGCAGGAAGCATAAACTCAATAAGCTGAGAAGTGGAACCAGAGCAAAAGTTAGTGACTCAATTGTTTGAGTGAGCCAAAAAAATAAAAAACAATAGAAAACAGTGATTAGAGAGAACATGGTTCTGAGAAGGAATTTAACAATGTTTTCCTCGGATACCATATGAAGAATATAAGCATTCAAGTAAGAAACAAAAGGCAATGGGTAGAGTGCCCCATTACTATTATAACCCCCTTTAGAAACCTTAATACACCTGATGTAGGACGTTCTATATTTTTATCATCAAGCTGTTACTTAAACTTCTTTTCTTAGCCTTAACAGCAGAGAAACAATGTCATCCAACCTGGGACAAGAGTACTTAAAGCACGGTGCATTCTGGAATCAAGAAACAACACTCCAGTCTTATATATACACAGATACACAGACAAGGAGATAAAGGGGACATAAGGGTGGGAAAAGATTAGCCGGCAACAGTTCACCTGGGACCTGTTTTTACCATAAAGAGTGCAGAATGTCATACCTGGAGTGTATTGGCAAGAACGCATATGGGCAAGCGATCATTGAATGCCTCTTCATTAGGTTTGAGCAAAGCTAGCAAAGTCTCCTTCAATGGCTTCAACAGATCAGGATAACTAGAAGCCAAAGGACCCAGAAAAGAACAGGCTACCCTCAGTGCCTGAGTATGATCCCCAGAGCCAACCAGCTTCAAAAATTCAACCTGCCCAGAGGATTATTTTTTAAATGCCTTAATCGATATAAACATGCTTTATAACTTCTACTGATCTTTGTCCCAAGCAGAAGTTTTAACTTCCATACCTGCTTAAGTTGAAAAAGCAGAGAAGGGTTCTGCACAAAAAAGTTTGAATCCATCTCATTAATCTCCTCAACAACTTCCTCTGTCATTCCTCTGCTAGCTAATTCCTTCAAGCCCAACACAAGTTCATGCTTGTCCTCTCTATTCTTCATCATATTCAGGAAGCACGATTTTGGAGAAACCTGTAATGAAAGGTGTCAAAACAATGATTAATTTGAACACTACTCCCGCATCCTTTTGTTTCTTTTACTTTCTTGTTATATGTTCTACTTTGAAAAACCAAAATACATGCCTGCTGATCTTTCAACATTGTCGTGTCGGCATTAAGATCTTCTCTGCTCCCTTCACTGGTAGGTCCAGACACAAATTCTGTGTTTTCATGTCTCCCCCTCCATCTTTTCCGCTTGTTTGTTTCGCCAACTCTAAGACACTTATTTTTCTGCAGAACTTTTTCAAACTGAGGAGTCCCACTAGTACTGCAATCTCCATAACTTGTTTCACTAGGGTAACGCTCTTCAGTATCAGTACTTTGAATGCTAGCCAAGTTGGTATTACTTTCAGGTGATCCCTCCATGATAACTTGAGAAGCAGACGTGTCACTGCCAGAAAGTTTAGTGTTTCCGTCCCCAACTTCTGTGGAACAGTTCTTTGATAATTGTCCAGACTCTAATTGATCGTCATTGATACTAAGTTGCATCCCTGGGTAATGGAAAAAATATAAAAGCCAGCCTTGAGATACAGCAAACAGAATGTAAGAATGGAAAGTAAAGTTGCTCAGAAAGTTACCAGGAGAATCTACCACACTGAAGTTGACAAAACCCCTATAGACACAATACTCATGAACAAGCTCATCAAACATGGGGTCATCCAATCTTATCCGGCACAGCTCATTCTGCAACAGAAAAATTACAGGCACAATCTCAACAAAAGTATTTTTATGATTTTCTACTATTTGACCTCAAAGCTGTACAATTAACAAGCTAGATCTACCTCATCAGCAAATCACAGAAAATCTGGAACACTACAGGAAACAGAAAACAACTCAACAAGAATGCAAATGTGTGACGAAATCATTCTCAGTCCCATCCTCGAATTTTTTTACTGAGAAAAACCACCGCCAGCACAAGTAAAGAACTACAGAGTGATTTTCCATTTAGTGAAAAGAAAATGAATTGTTGTTGAAGCAAAAAAAAATCATACAGCCTGATTTGTTGATCATATAACTTCAATTTTTTTGACAATGTAATAAAATTCATTCAAAAGGGGGAAAAAACTCGACCATCTACACGAAGTACACCACAAAAATAGAAAACCTAACATAACACATGGTTTTCTACTAATGACAACCAATCTTCTATACAAACAAAAACCTCATGGGTGCACAAAAACGAAATAAGGGGTAAGAGGCTATTCCCTCAAGTATACAAGATCCTTCTCTACTCCATCAAAAGCAGATAACTTTAATAACAGCTTCATTTCGAGAAACATAAAATACCCCAAAATTAGGGGGCTATATCAAACACCATCAACAATGTTCTCAGCTTCACAGTGATTACTAGACATACATTTTGCATAAATCAATGCAACAGCAGAGTGATGCTGGACGAGGACATCACTAGACTTCAAATTACGATCAGAAAATTGTGGCAGAAATAGTGTGATATATGGAAGCATCTATGAGAAACTAACCCAGTTTAAAGTAATGTTGCAGATAATTTAGATTTTAGCAAACAACTACTATTAAATAGCAAATACTTCAGCATACTAACCTGAAATGCTTGATATAAGTCACCCTTGGCAAATCTCAAGCTATCAATAGCCCCCTGCCTTGTAAGCTCTACAGCATGAGCAAGAGCTTGTATGTCCACCTAATTTCATAAAATATTGATGTGACACAATGCCTAGAACATTAGAAGAATTTCTAAAGCCTAGTCCCCCAGAAAAAGAAGATAAGGCAGTTTAAACTTCAACAAATAATGCACATTATTAAGCACAAAAATCTTACTTCAAAGTAATCAAAAAAAATTAGGAACAATTACGCCTCAAACCGAAACTAGTTGGCATCTGTAATAGGAATCTTTTAATACCAACCAGTCACCACTCTGATTGGACACATTTTACTCCAATACCCAATAATTTGTCTTTTAAGGCAAATTAGGGGCTTTCTAACACCAGAGATTTTCTACATTCTCTAAGATCTCTGAAAAATATAATAAAACAACCAAAGAGAATTACCACATTTACAAACTGCTTTCCTCTTCAGGTTTAATAACCAAAACAATTACATCAGAATAGTAATAGAGTAGCTAAGATTTATAACCTCATCAAATGGAGGTGCTTCATAGGAACTCTCAAGTGGTGTTGCAGGGGGGTCACGGTCCTCGAGAAGTAATCTCTGTGTAAGATCTGATATAGGTGATGGAACTCCCTGACGAAAGCAAAACAACTTGTGTATGCTGCAAAATGATTGTGAAGTTAAATAAGAATAGTAAGAGGACTTGGATCTCTGATGAACGAATTATAAAGAGTCTCCATTTCATTGGATTTTGAATGAGCATCTAAGCTTGTCATGGATCATCTGTAAGTTGTACCAACCTTATCAAGTACCTCAATGACATTGCAAAAAGAGGATCATATGCACATAAATGAGCCCTTAAAACAGATGACAGCAGTCCAGCAATGTCAATCCTCCTCCTTGGAGACCACTGGGATAGTGAAGTGCAAAGACGTTAGTCACTTCTACTAAAATGAGACATTCAGTATCTTCGTTAACCCAAAAAAAATCTCAATAAACCCCTCTAACTGCTGCCAGATGAACATTTATGGAATTCTTACTCGGGCCAATGAAATAGCCTCTTACCTCACTCACCACTGGAGAATTCTTATCTTCTTCGTCATAAACCAAGGCAAGAAGAATATGCTTAAATTCCTCATATGCTTCCTTAAGATAAAAAGTTAAAACATTCATTAGAACCCAAGTGTAAGGAGAACCATGTGAAGCGAAATGATTCTCATATACGGATTAAGTATACACATAGAAAATTGTTTTTGCTAATGAGATTGAGAGAAATCAAATGTACTATTTTGGAAGTATAGAATTGATGTAATGGGATCCAAAGTGGCGAGAACCTGAGGATAGCGTGCAAGTCACTATCATCTAGCATAACCAGTATCTATGGAAAACCTAGGATGAGAAAGTCCATCCTTGAACCACAAAGAAACACCAGGAATGATCTTGTCAAATCAAATATTATATATGAGATGCATAAACATAACTTATAATCTAGTTGAGAAACATACACAACGACAAGTATATATAGAAGTCGTGTTGTGATTACAAAAAAAAAAAAAAAATTAAAAATGTGGTGTTGACAGATCCAAGAGGTATTCACTAGTGTCAATGTTGATAAGGGAATTCAAATGAATGTGCAGGGACCTACTGGATATGCATCCAACGCACAAGGTGCCAGTGACTCTCGGAGGCAATTAATGGCAGATTCTCGGTCCTTGGCAGTTCCTTTCCTCAAAAGCTCAATAAACCTCTGCATAAAAATCAATAAACCTCTGCATAAAAATCATGAAGACAAGTTTCAAGGATCATCAATTATTTGTCTAAGTGAAGCATGGCGAAAAGTTTGACTTCATTTACCAACAAGTTTGCATGGACATACATTTGAACCTAAAAATAAATTCGGTGAAGCATATCACCAAGAAGTTTCATAGATGAACTGAAACTCTAAGATTTCTCCAGAAAGCCTCTTCAGATTTTTGAAATCCAAAATGTGTCACCCAGTGATCAACCTCTCACTCAACTCAACAGTGGCTAATCACATAAGAAAGAAAAAGAAAAAGGAAAATGGTAGAGAAACACACCAAGTGACTCTTGGCTTAAAGCATAATTAAAGGGGGCACTTCAATGAAGAAATACATAGGGGTAAGGGAATATGTGTCCCTGTGTGTTACAAGAAAATGTAACAACAAATGAAAAGAAACAATTATATCGTTAGAAGCCTAATTAAATGAATTTTAATCAAGTTCAAAAACCATTTTGATCTTTAACTTTTCTAATAAAGATTAATGACTAATTTTATCATGTTAAAATTTATATCTAGTATTTTCTACTAAAATCATCCATAATATTGCTTTAACAATTAAAATATCTCTATGCCCTTTACAAGAGCGAACCCGTGGGGCGTTGAAGAACCTAGGTAAGGACAAAGCGCCCCAACCTGAGTTGGAGCTATCTTCAGGGCTTTCAACCTCAATAAGGAAAAGGTAAGACAATAACATCTGTACATATGCAAGTCAGATAGACAAGACTTAAGAAACTAGTAACTCAGAAACGTCTTCAGAAGTTGCGTCAATTAATTTTAAATCCTCGCTAACAAAATGGAATTGGTGAGTTAGAGAAACTATGATACTCGAAATTTCAAAACAGAGAGAACTAATTCACTGTTGTTCCAAGATTTTAAGTCTGGAGACAAACAACAAGTTACCTGCTTCTGTAGGCAGAAGAGAAGACGATGATCATCAAGAACAAAAGGCGCATGCACACGCAAGAGATCGATAGCGGCATCAATGTCACCAAACTCCACTGAACGTCTGATCTGCCGAATAAGTAATCTTGACTGATAAGAGGAAGAAGATGAAGATGAGGTTGACGAAGACGGCGATAGAGACGTCGACGACGAAGTTGAAGGAGAACCTGAGTCTTCGATTAGGTTTTCCGATTTGACGAAATCGATAATCAGAGAGTCTAGTGCCTCCCAATTCACCGGTAAAGAATCCATGGATGAAAGTTTGTTGTTCTAGAGAAGTGGTAAGATTAAATGGAAAGGAAATTTATAGGTTTGACGATTTTATCTTGGGCTGTTGGGCCTGACGTTTGAAAACGAATGAAGCCCCGTTCGTTTTCAGGCAAACGCGGCGATAAAGCCCAATATATAATAATCCGCTACCTACATTGTATTTTTTAGGAAACTTACAGTTACATTACATATATGGAAACTACATATATACGCTATATATATTACTCTAAGAAATATTTATCATTCATATTTTATAGCAACACATTTTTTTCACTACACACTTATAAGTTATAATGCATTTTTAATACATATAACTATTTATAAAACACATATACTACAAGTTTTATTCATAAATAATATATTTATCACACATTTTAATATACTTATAATACATTGTGCCGGTAGAACTCTATATTACACGGTTAGAAGCTTTTGACGGGTAGTAGCTGGTTTCTTTTATTGAAAAATACCTTTTTTTTAAAAGTAAGTTGATTTCTTACTTATTTTCTACTATTTCATTAAAAAAAAATAGGAAAAAAGGACAGATTTACCCCCGAACTTTAATAAATGGTACGTCTATGCCCTCCGTTATACTTTGCGTCCACATATGCCCCTGCCGTCCAATTATAGGTACACACATGCCCCTCTCACTAACGGCCCCCTCATTTTTTACATGTGTCTTAAATCTAATCAACTACCCGTTTGACCTTTCTTTTTAACCCATAAACCAACTACCCACCCCATAAACCCAATACCCACCCAATTTTCTCTAAGATATATCCTAATTAAAAGACCCAAAATATGATGTTGAAATTGTTGGTGGTGGTGCTGATGATGTTGGTGTTTCAACAAACACATCACCAACCTCCTTCAACGACACATACATATACCCATAATCATACCCATATTCCTCAGCGGCTTGTAGCTCAACCCTAGCTGCCTCCTCTGAAGCTAAAACCAACAACCTCTTGATCTCCTCCCTCCTCGCCACCGAATGACTCCATTTCCGTCTAACCATAAAACCTAACACCAATCCAAAAACCGCCATGAACGCCGCCACCACCAAGCTAGAGAGAAACCCTAGATCCCCTCCCACGAGCATTTACACAAACCCACAAACAACAACAGATCTCATCCAAACTCTAATCCTTCCAAATTCATAGAGCTCTATACCACCCCTCCACCGATCACGTTATTGAAAATTCTCCACCACACAAAGATCAAAACTTTGCATGCACACAGAATTCAATCAACCAAAATTGTGGAGAAATCGAGAGAGGAAAGTGCAATAAAGTCACTGGAAGAGAAGATTCTGACCCCAAATAGAAATTTTTTTTCTCCTAAAACGAGAATTTAGGGGATTTTTTTAAAGTTTGAAGTTTAGGGGAAAATTGAAAAAGGAAACTAAATAATAGGATATATCTTAGAGGAAATTGGGTGGGTATTGGGTTTATGGGGCGGGTAGTTGGTTTTTGGGTTAAAAAGAAAGGTCAAACGGGTAGTTGATTAGATTTAAGACACGTGTAAAAAATGAGGGGGCCGTTAGTGAGAAGGGCATGTGTGTACCTATAATTGGACGGCAGGGGCATATGTGGACGCAAAGTATAATGGAGGGCATAGACGTACCATTTATTAAAGTTCGGGGGTAAATCCGTCCTTTTCCCCAAAAAAATATCATCTCAATATTATTTATTTATATATATATATGATCGAGCAAAATACTATGAGAGTGAAGAGGGTGGGAGTGGGGCCTCGGGATGGGATGGTCAGGTCAAGGGTAGGGGGTTGGGAGTGTTGGGGATAGGGAGGATGAAACAAACATAGAATGTCATTTATGAAACTTATTTTTCTTACTTTGATTAAGAAAATCATTTCTTCATTTTTAAAATCTTATTTTCTTAAAATAAAAATATTTCCTCTATACCAAACACACTCTTTAATTAGTCATCAATTATCAAATAATCATCAAGAATTAATTAACAACACCTAAAACACAAAAGTATCATTAGATTGTGTTTTATTATTTTTACTCCCTCCACCCTCTCACACCCTTTCCCCCCTCGTTGCTTGTCCTTCAACCGTCTCTAAAAAAAAAATTATATTACATACGTTTGTGTTTTGTGACACACCTAAATACTGGTCAATTAGAATAACAAATTTTGGCTTATTCTACAATTGTTCATGCATGTCCATTAGACCAAAGACGTTTTTCTCTTCCATCCTTTTAGTGCAAAGTCTCTTCTCCTGTGAAAGCAGCTTTGCAAATCTGTTAAAAAACATAATATTAATTATTGATCAAATTGATTAGTTAAATATTCTGAAAGTTATATATCTACAAATACTCAAAGTTTCTATAATCATTAGTATTTGGATTATACATAAACTGATTAATTAATTAGATAGAAACCTGATAAGAGCTTGTTCATTTGTGCCTTCATTCTCAACAGCTTCATTTATGCAGGTTTCAAGATTCATCCTTGAAATAGGCTTTTGCAAGATGTTATTACCAATCTTCACCAGATTCTCCATGCACTTCTTTGTTGCTTTATCAGTCGATGAGGCATCTCCGCTTAAATTGTCATTCTGCCAAAACTAAAAGAGTTTCACTTTAATTCACACCTAGCGTCAGATTCATCTGAACTCAATATTTTTGATGCACAACATAAATTTATATATAATATTACATAAATAGTAGAAATGAACCCAAACTTAAAAATATAACGAGTTATTAATACTAAGATTATCTAAGGTTATTAAAGATTGAACCCATAAAGTTCAAGTTTTGGATTTGCCTCTACTTCCATATACAGGTCACCTAAATGACAGCTACAATTTTTTTTCTTTCACAAATTGGGGAAATGAGGAGGGGATTACTTTAGCTAGTTTGCCTACCAACTGAGCTAATAAGAGTCGGGAAGAGAATAGTAATGATAACCAAATAGAAAGCGGAAAAAAATGAAAGACCTGGATGCGAAGGTAGTTGTTTATATGTCCAGCAGTGCTAAAAAGCAAGGACAAATGAAGGTCAGCCATATCAGCACTGGCAAACGTAAAAGCATCAATCAAAGGGCATTTTCCATTTTTATAGAGCCAACTAATGAGTCCCCATTTGGCTACTCTGATTGCATCGTATTTCCTTTCTGACTTGGAAGTACCTGTTCCCACAGATAGAACTAGATACTTGCCATAATCCAGAACATTTTCCGGCAATAAATTTGCTTTGGCTCCAGTTGGTCTCATCGCCAGCAATACCTTCATAAATAAATAACTACTACATTTTACTGCGACTCAAGTATAGTTACGTTGTATATATGTTTTTTTGAACTTACAGGATTATTGGCTGCAATGCCTCCATCTATAAGGTTAAATTCTCTATCATTCCCATGACAATCTTTTGTCTTGAACAAATGAGCAGGAAAATAAACTGGAGCTGACGAAGTACCAATACAGATATCTGATAGTAAAGCATCAAAACCAGGATCCATCTTGGCCTGCATTAGTTAAAATTAGCACAATTAATGGAGGAAAACGATTTATTTATTTATTTTTAAAAAGGTGTAGTGAGGTAAAATTTAAAACCTCAGATGAAGAGAAAATTTGGGGCTCAAGTGTTTTGATGTCATAAGTGGGAATAAGCAAATGAGTTATAGTTTCGTGCAATCTTCGGTTCCCCAAGATTTCACGGATTAAATTCCTTAGATACTTGCCGTCATATTTTGGACCACACAACATACTTAGTAGCGTTACCATTTTACTGCAAATTATGTCAGTTTGCATTATGATGTTAAATTAAAAGTAGGAGGAGATTGAACAGTTAATAACGACATAAAAAAATATATATTATACTTGCGCTGTGGAAAGATATTGGGACATTGCTTCTGATAAAATGGAATAATATCCTTTGCAGCATAAAGAGGACGGCCATGTTGGTTTGGTGCTGTTAACATAGTGGCGATTAGGCCTCCGGTACTACTCCCTGCTATTATATCAAAGTAATCTGCAAGTCGAGCTTCTTGTCCATCCAACTCCTGCAAGATAGTGTAATATTTTAATATTGTGCAAATGCTCCATGGCTAAAAGATGAAGTACTGTCATACTTGTAACTTTGATTCAAGAAAACTCAATATAGTTCCTGGAATGATTCCCCTAACTCCTCCTCCATCAATGCTCAACACTGTAATTCTTTCTCCATAACGCGCCATTGCTCAGGTGGATTTCGCTCTTGCAATTAAATTCCTCTATTCGTAATGCTTGATTTAAATTTTTTGTCTCTGCATATTGTGTATGTATAGATGGCACCAAATAACGTATAGTACAAGTAATTTAATTATTGTTAAGACCAAATGCACGTAAATGAGAAGAAAATACTTCCCATTACGTTAAATGATTTCCAATTTTAATAAAGTAAATAAGAAGCTGTGTACGGATTATTCAGGTTTTAATTTGAAGATTGTCCAAATACTTGTAATGCTAAGCCAGGACTCGGGAGTAATTGCTTTCAACTTGAATTGGCCTTTTATAGCGCGTAGATAAATTATCTTCTTTTGGAAAGCTATGCACAGAAGTTCATTTTTACTCACGTAATATACAATTGCACAGTCTTTCTTTTCCGAACTCCCGTGAAAACAGTAAAATTTGCCATATTGCAGAGGCGTGCAAGAAAAACTTGGGAATGGAACACTATTAATTGTGAATTTTGTGGTAGATATAACCTTTGGCATTCCACGCAATACATTATGAGTTTCATTGCCTGATTCGGGAGGTGGGGGGGGGGGGCGTACATAAGACGAACTTCAAAAAAATAACTATTTTAAGTTCAGAATTTGGCCAAATCATGAATCTTGTCATAAATATAGACAGATCAGGCCCCTGGTGTTCTTTATCTTATCACGCCACACATGGAGACATCTCAAATGGGTAAATTGGTTTGGGATTGTAGTTACCAATAATGAATAGTCGCTGCTGTTGCAGGACCATCGCTAGCACTGCGTTAGAATCTCAGCACCATCTGCAGTTATCAAAATGGTGTGCTCAAACTGTGCTGATAGACTACCATCTTCTGTAACAACTGTCCAATCATCATCCCATATTACTCCATCTATGCTGCCAATTGTCAGCATCGGCTCTGTACAGCACAGTAAAAAGTTGCATTCAGCACAGTAAAATCGTGCACACAACGATGGAATAGTAATTTTATGCTCCAAAAACTGACCGATGCATAAATTACAACAAAACAAGATGTGAAAACATAAACTACTCATGCGATTCATAAACATTAAGCACTGTAAAACCTCAGGCCTTAGCTAAATCACAGGCTACAGGGGAAAAGGAGCAACACAGTAGCTACCAGCTTTTGGTTAATATCTATAAACAGAGTTGGAGTAGACATTTATTTAACATGGAAAATATTGTGCCGCTATTGTAAAATTACCAATAGTGAATGTCTGATTGAGCACCATCCGTCCGCGATCATTGTTCCCTGGGAAAGAAAACAAATATAACAAAATAAAAATTGATACAAAGAGAATTACTGGGTTTAAGAAGACAAGAAAAATATTAAATGCAAGTAAAAATGTGATTATGCATTCAAATAGATTATTTTTCAGAGACAACAACACCTTAGAACTATGAGCTCAATTCTCATTTTGTACAAAATTTCTTTAGAATAGGATTTTCTCATTATTATGTATTACAAAACTGCCCAAGAGGATGGAGGTTTGCAAATGAATGAAACATTTTGTAAATTGATATAGATCAAACCAACAGCGTGAAGTAACTTATTTTCGTCATCTCAGATAACTGACAGTAGTTCGAACTAGTTGTCAATACTCAACAGAGATTCAATATAAATGTTAGACACAGCTTAAATATAAGTATTTGGGTGCAATACAAATAAATTTTGAAGTGGGCACTACTTTTTAACCCCTGATACAATAGCAGTTTATTCTTACATCTCATGCAAATATTAGTTTGAGGTGTTGTTGCAACATTTAGCAAGCTGGATATCCAGTCCATCGACATTGGATGGTACAAGTAGAAAACTGGACAAGAAGATAATGCTTTTCCCAAGCAAACAGTTTAAATTATTCTGCAAACAAGTTGAACCATATAGGCTCACTATTGCTCATATTTCTACACATAGAAAGAGCAGCAAGGACGTCAGATATTAAAAATAAGGAAGTTACTGTAATGCAGAATGACTGGATCACTGTGGAAAGCACGTCCCACTCCATGGCCAACGAACTGTTGCACAACCCCATAGCGATGTTTATCTGCAAGATCACTACAAATAGAATGTTAACGTCAATCAAAACATGCTAATGCTAAACAAGCAATATATTGATGTACATATAAATAGGTCATAACCACATATTAATAATTTACAAGAAATATCAGAAATGTATGTGTCCTATTCCTCAAATCAATTTGCCAAACTATGCCAGCTGCAACATTGATTTTTCATGACAAATTCACCTTCATCCCAAGACAAATCCTTCAAGCATTTAGAAGACCGAGATGCACAAGAACAAAAAAGAGAGAAGATTTAGGTAGATGTCTTACTGTATCGTCTTGCCAATTTTATTGAATTCCACTCCTGGTGCACATATTGATATTGCCATGTCCAAGCACTCTTTAGTCACCTGAGGCATCAAATAAAAATCAATAGGCGGAATTGCAGATGCATCTATACAACAAAATAAGGTGTCTCCCTCTAAAGCACAAAAGAGAGTTTTTTTTTTTTGGTTGATAAGTTAAAGCATACAGAACACTTGGTAGCACAAAAGGTAGGAATTCAAAAAAAATGGCACTAACACCATCAAGAGGTCATACTTGCACCAAGTTTTTGGCTTCGTCATCAACATTTCCTGCAAAGAACATCGCTGATGTGTCACCATGGTAACCCTGCATAATCAATCAAGCCAAGCAGATAAACAGAGATAAAATTGAGTTTCATTAGTCATAGACTGCATTTATTAAACCATGTTCGACTAATTAAATTTCAGGTGAGACACAGAAGAGGAAGGGGAGACCTAGAAAATAGTGCATCAAGAAAAGCTCATCCTCCGTACATTGACATGTCATCAATGTCCAACTGACATTTACTCTCCATATTGTTTCATAAAAAATTTACAACTTTATAAACTGAAGAAAAGGCTTCCCAACTTTCTCTACTTACCAAGTGATTACCTTACACCACCCATAAATGCCTACATACATACATCTTGTACTACCCACCACCAAAATCCCAACTGACCACATTTCATCAATGCCCCATCTACTGACTATTCTCACCTTTGGTGGCCTACTCTGAAAAAATGCTCAGCAGACCTCGCTCCTCCCCCTACAATATAATGATTAAACGTCCATCACCATGACCACAAGAACCCCTTCTATCCACGTAGGAACGGTGGGAACAGTCGTGTTTGGAGACTTAAGTAGGAGATAGTAGTGAAGAGGAGTAAGGGCACTGAAGACGGGAAAGAAGATGTTCTGAAGGTGGCAATAGGGATCTGAATTATAGGGGGTTGGAAAAAGTATTATCTATGATATAGGCTAATGGAGTAAATGCTATCACTTTTGTGTAATAGCATAAGAGGGAGCAAAAAACAAAGATAACACAAATTAACTTCAAAAGATTACAAGTACCAATAGTTATAAACCTAGTGATTTAAATCCCAATCAGCAGACAGGAAAGCCAATACTAGAAGATTAAATCAACGATGGCATTAGTGACACAAAAAGCCCTGGTTCTTAAGAATAAGGATAATGACATGTTGAAGAACCAAAATCTTACATCATCATATTCAGAGCTTTAAGAAGGCATCTCATACCAGTTTCTCTCTATTGATCCATAACAAATATAGGTTTAAACAGAAAAGTTGAAGCAATGAGTAATGGTACTAATTAATCGCAACAAACAACTTACATTAAGATAAACGGTGACATCAATATTGATAATATCCCCATCCTGAATCATTAAATATCACAGAGCATAAGAATGTTAGCCTGTTGCAACGTTGAATTCTTGGTTATAAAGGAAAACAACTGTTACCAAACCTCAAGTGGACGTGAATCTGGGATTCCGTGGCAAATGCACTCGTTTACTGATGTGCATACACTCTTTGGAAATCCACCATAACCAAGAGGTGATGGATATGCTCCATTGTCAATGATCATTTGGTGAACGGCTTGGTCAATTTCGTCTGTCATGATGCCTGGCTGCCAGAAAGAATAGCAATGTAGATTTAAAATGAAGCACGCTTCAGACAACCTAAGAAACTACTTTGATTGTTGATCTTTTACACCCATTTAAAGATAATCTCAGTCTGATGCAATAGCAACTACTACAACAACTACGCCTCAAACCCAAGCTAGGTGGAGTTGGCTACATAAATCCTCACTATCCATTTGCACCATTTAGACCTGTTACATTCCAATATTGAATAATTTGGAGTTATCTGACATTACACGTTCTTTACATTTCTATTCATTTACAAAAAGAAAGAAAAAAGAGAACCATTTACTCCCCCATATTCCATTTTATAATGGTAATTATGTGCATGGAGTTTAATAAGATAATTTGATGTACATCTAATATTAGTGAAAGTTGAAGAAAAAAATTAAAGTTATGGCTGATAAGTAAGTTAACAGGGGAAAGATCACATCAATGTTTAAAACTTGAACAGTTTCACAAATTTGCGAAAGTAATATAAAAATGAAACGGTATTAAACATTTCGAAACATCCAAAAATAGAAAGTTGTCCTACAAATTGGAACAAAAGGACTTGTAAAAGCAGACTGTAACCAGTGGCGAAACCAGGAACTTACATAAGGGGCATTCAGAAGAATACTAGAATGTCATAGGTGATATTTGAACTTTTGACCAAAAACAACTTTTGAACACCCTTACCACTACACTAGAATTTTCTCTTATATCAAGGAGGTTCAACAATTTATCCAAAAAAAATAAAAAATTCTACCCTACTTGTACAGTGTAATTTTTCAGCAAAGGGGGTTCACTTGAACCCCTACCCTCTTACTAGCTACACCCTTGGTTGTAACGTGTCTGCAAAGAAGAACTAAAAGGAGCAAAAACACAAAGTAGATATCTAATTTAATAAAGTTAATATTAAAAGTTCAAAGCAAGAAGATGATCATAGTAAAGACAGGAAACACAGACTGTAGCTAATCGAAGTCAGTTACTGAAAGCCTTAACTGGGGAAAACACAAATCTTGATTTATTAACCTAAATGAAGCTTGTGTGTGCAAGGAATGCCACATAAATACTTGAGTAGAAGGTACTCCATAAATCACCTTGACTAATGTCCCAGCATACTGAAGAACCTGAGCAGCAAGCCTTCCCGAAGCTCTCATCTTTTCTATTCCCTTTTTGTCATGCACTTCGGAGCCACTACCAATCCCAGGTGGCTTCCTAGACTTCACATATGAAGGCCTTTGTATTTGTTCTGGAACTGGTCGAGGAAGAGAAATTTGACCTGGTCTTAAACGTTTGCGATTGGTGTTTGGAAGTTCATCTACATTTCTGCCAAGTTTAGTTTTAAATTAGCATCCAAGGCATGCAGCAAAAAGGCAGAAGCAGGAACATGGTAAAATAAGGGAAACATTACAGAAACTTTCCATTGGCTGAACCTTGTTCTCACATGAAGAAAGTTCAAATTCAAATAGTCCATAGTAACTTTTCATATTTCATAAGCCATTAATCTATCTGTAAAATCAAATTTAGTATAGGAAGAACCACAAGAAGCAAAACATACGCAAGTCCCTTGTAGGTTGGTCTGAGGGGACCTTCTCGTGACCTCGCTCAGAGATGGACAAAACTATTCCCAGTACCAGAAGAACCTACGATAAATGCAGTATTCATGTAACACAGGTTTTAAGAACCTATTAAGACTGTCTAAAAGGTTTTAGAAACCATAGCAAATTAAGAGCTTACAAAACTTTCTTTCTGATAAACAAAAGAGATGTCTTTCATTTGCACCACGACAATGCCAAAAGTTATTAAGTTACAAGTATCTAGCATGATCTTTAAATAAATCTACTCAACTATGACCAAGAGGTTCCCAAGACCTTTTGTACTGATATTTGCTTGCACCCACTGTCTGCATCTTGCAACTGTCAGTCTGTCACCCTCCTCCTATAGACAATTCCAAATTCCAGTACACCATCCTCAGATTAACTGATCTACTTACATTTGGGGCACATTTCATGTTTCCACTTAAAATAAATTCTTAAAAAAAACATTTAACGACTTGTTCAGTTTCACACTCTAAAAGAATAAGTGGGACACAGTTAACAGTAATGGAGGAAAGGACAAACAAGTATACGGGAATTTGTTGTCCAGTTCAAGGTAATAGGTCCAAAAGGGGAAAGAGGCTAAAACAACGGGCAGGAGAAGCGGGTTGAAGGCTTGAAGCCAATAATGCCAAGGGTCAAAAGTCTAATTGTTGGGCAAAAAAGTGACTAATGTGAGGTATAAGGCATACAGAGGCTATTGGGTGGGAGGTAAGGTGGAAAAGATAATTCGCTACTTTCCCCTTTTTTATCAATGTTGATCCATACAAGTTTCAAACTGCTTTCAGCCATGCCCTTGGAATGCTTTTCAGATTTGGTCACAAATGGAGCTAGGATCAAAGGCTGACTATGCTTATTTTCCGAATTCTACAATTAAATTTGGAGAGATGAACTCTAATGGGACTGATTGAACCAAAACCTAAACATTAAGATCAGAAGCATGACAAACTTCATTTAGTCAAGATCCACTAATGATGTATATTAATCCCTCATTCTCAAACCAAGTATGACTTTATCAATGTGAGGAATCTCCTACCTTTATACTACCAAGAACCAGGAACAGAAAATGGCAGCATAAACAAAAACAGTAAGGAATTGAGCATGCAACCATGGTATTGACAGTTGAAACGTCATATGTTTTAGGACTAAAAGAAGGAAAATAGCATTGTAATCAGCATGCTAAAAACCAAAAAACTTAAAGATCAAATAACATACCTTCTATTGAATAACAAATCCGTTAACCCAGAAAATGTTCTTGAGCATTGCATGGACACATGTTTCTTTCCTGAGTAAGAATAAACAGTAATTGTCAAAATGAGTACTTACAGTTGATGAAATATTTGCCTTTACTAGTTACATAAAAGATTCAATTTTATTTGAAACATTTTCCTTTGATACTACAGTTACATAAAAGATACAACTATGTCCTCCTGAGCACTATTATGAATACAATCATAAAACCTTGAGACAAGAAAGCACAATCATGGTAAATTCGAAATCTTGAAGAAGTAAAGAAAAAGGGGGGAAATCCAAGAACTCAAAGAAAAGAAGGGGGCATTTTTTTTGTCCCAAAGTAGTAGATGAGAATATATATATCATCAAGAATCACAAAGAAAGTAATCAAGCAGCTGGGTTGCAACATATATCATCAAGAATCACAAAGAAAGCAATCAAGAACCTGGGTTGCAATGGAAGAGTCGATGACATTTGCCTTTACTAGTTACACATTGAAGATTCAATTTTATTTGAAACATCTTCCTTTGATACTACAGTTACATAAAAGATTCAACTATGTCCTCCTGAGCACTATTATGACTACCATCATAAAATCTTGAGACAAGAAAGCACAAATTATGGGTTAATTCAAAATCTTGAAGCAGTAAAGAAAAAAAGGGGAAAATCAAAAACAGTAAAACAAGAAAAGAGGGGTATATTTTGTCACCAAGATTCAAGAACCAGAAAGTAAGTAATGAAGAACCTGGTTTGTAATGGAAGAGTCGACGAAGTGAGTGAGGATGGTTAATGAAGCGGCAATCGCCAAGAAAGGAAGAGACGAAGCGGGGTTGAATTGAGGAAACTCCCACCATTCTCTCTTATCAACTTCTCCAATAACACACCGTTTCGCTTCGCCGTAGAGCCATATATATTGCACATATTTATACTTTTTCCGCAAATTTTGGCAAAAAATCTATAACACCCCAAATTATAGTAAAAAAATTATCTTTATCAAAAGAAATTGGTCTCAAAATATGAATAAATAAATTATATTAAAAAATAACTAATTAATATCGTTGTTATTATTTGTTTTTTCCATCAATGAATCTTCGTAATTAATTGCAATATAACGAGTTGTATAGGGATGGCAATAGGGCGGTGCCAAGAGGGGCGGGTTGAGCTTAATCGGCAAAAATTTTAATCCGTCCCTCCCTGCATATCAACTTTTTTCATTTTCAACCCACCCTAACTCACCTCGCATAGATCCGCCCCGCATAATTTTTTTAATATTTTCTTTTTCTAGTTAAGTTTGATACTAAAAATAAAATTTATAAAAATAAATTCATTTTTTCATTAAGTTGTATTAATTTAATAGATAATGACTTGAAAATTTATTTTTTTGAAGTCAATTGGGAAACATGTAAGAAATTGTATTATTTTTTATTAAACTATTTTCATTTACTATATTAAATATTTTAATTGCTTTAAAGAAATCATCTTAATAAATAATGTTTTATCATTCTTATAACATGTAAAAAGTTAAAAGTAAGCTTAAGCCCACCTAAATCACATATACCCGCAACCTGCCCCACCACGCATTAGTTTGAAAAAAGATTCACTTCAACCCTCCTCGCATCTCTCCGGCCTCACACAGCCTTAAACTCATCCAGCCCCGCCCCATTGTCATTCCTAAAGTTATAATAGATAGTGATTGTGTTATTAGTAGTTATTAAAATATCGTGTGTTTGATTTTGAAGTTGAGATCTGATTGTTCTCATTCCACTTCATTTGTTTGTATTTAAGTTATTACTATTTGAAAAGTTGAAAGAGTTTTTTTTACTGTAATTTCTTTTAAATGCCTTTTAAATTGTTAATTGTTGTGACATAACATTGTTTATATAGTTTTTAATTGTGTATATATTATTTCAAAACAAAATGAAAATTTTATTTTGAAATTCACATCGAACAGTCATGTACTCTAAACCAAGCTATATAATTAAAACAAAAGTGTTATTTTCTACATTGAATCAGGATTAAAATTATATGTTAGATTGCATTTACTATTTTTATATAAAATAAGAACGCTGCTTTTATAGAAAATGATTCAAATTTTATTTGAATTTTGTGTTTGAGAGGGTCGAATTATTTTTAAGTGGTAAGAGTTATTAATTCAAATTAAAATGGATCAATCACAAAAAAAAAATCAAAAAAAATCTACCAAATAGAAAAAGAAAATTATAGTGCAATGTCTTTGCGACATTAATTTACAAAATATATACATATTATATAAATAATGTATATTTTATATTAAAAATACATATATTATACAAATACATATAATCAAAATGCATAAATAGTGTACACCTCAATCACGATGATAAATTAAAGAGCAACTTTCACATATAGCAAATATAAAAATCATATTTGTATGCTATAGCTATAGTTTGCATAATTGCGCTCCATTGTTTGCTATGACTATTAATATGTATATTTCGCTATACATATACAAAAGAAAGCAATTGTATAATCTGTTTCGGTATACATATACAAAAGAATCAATTATATAATTTGTGTTTGTATAAAGCGAGAAAGAGAGAAAGACAAAAGAAAACTGGACAGGGGAAGTTCGTATTTGTATAATTATAAGTGTATAGGATGAAAATATACGCATTTGTATTTGTATATACGATTTTCTTTCGCTTTATACAAACACAAACGCAATGTATACATTTGTGTTTGTATAAAGTGAGAGTGGCGAGCGAGATCTAGGAGAGTGGTGAGCGAGATCTGGGAGATGGGAACGAAAATATATGTATATGTACAATTTTCTCTCGCTTTATACAAACACAAACGCATTTTATACATTTGTGTTTGTATAAAAGCGAGAGAGGCGAGGGAGACTACCCAGCGAGAACGAGAGTGGCGAGTGAGATTCACCAAGGAGAGAGGCGAAATAGCAACAATTTGCTATGAGGTACAATTAAATCAAACTATAGTTATAACATTTAATTTGAATTAATAATTTGCTATTATATACAATTTTTCCTAAATTAAATGGCCAAAAGGTATATTTATATAAGTTTTCTTAAACAAAAAGTGAAGTCATTTTGTATAAGAAAATGATACAAGTACGTCAATATAAGAAAATATTATCTAAATACACATCGTATTTTATCATAATTTCTAAAATTTCCTACCATTTAAAAATAATCAAAAATTCCCTCTTGGATACATCACTCCCCTCTTGCTTATACATCTCTATCTCCCTTTCGGATACATCCCTCCCTCTGTAATATATCCCTCCCCTATGTATCCATATGTCTTATCCCCTCTCCAATACATCCCTCCTCCCCTCTCAGATACATCCCTCCCTCTATAATATATCCCTTCCCTATGTGTCCAGATGTCTTATCCCCTATCTGATACATCCCTCCCTCTATAATATATCCCTCCCTTATGTATCCCGATGTCTTATCCCCTCTATGATACATCTCTCTCCTCTCTGATACATCCCTCCCTTATGCATCTAGATGTCTGTTGATGCATCCAGAATTTCAGTGATGTATTCGAAATTCATAATTTTAAGGAATTCTTGTAATTTAAAAAATATTAGAAAAATAATATAATTAGCTCTTAGCATGGTGAG
Source organism: Solanum chiquidenum (assembly GCA_029582725.1). Taxonomy (NCBI): domain Eukaryota; kingdom Viridiplantae; phylum Streptophyta; class Magnoliopsida; order Solanales; family Solanaceae; genus Solanum; species Solanum chiquidenum. The sequence goes on from JAJOOS010016074.1 coordinate 39,677, forward strand.
ATTTATGTAAATTTATATACAAGTATATTCTTGTTAATATTTACAAACACTAGAAAGAAGACTTCTAAATAATTTTCAATATTCCGTTTAGGGTTTCATCTGAAAACTCCAGGCCTCTTTGCAATATCAGTGGACCAGCCCAAAAACTTGACATGGGGCTTACTTAGGAAAGCTAAAGGCCCGAAAAATTTCGCTTCTGCCCGTGACTATTAAGAGACTACTATGCCGGCCCAAGCTTGCTAGGTACAGCAAAATCATGGCAAACAACACAAATTATATTAGTTTAGAATTTAATTACGTGTCTTTTCAAAATAAATATTCGCATCAGTTTTTGGTCCCTAGATACATGTATATCGGTTACATAGGTCAAAATTAGGTGCAATTTGTTCATGATACATTGTATTCAAGTGTCATTGCATTTATCTGGGATACATACTCTCTCGCTTGCCCCTCTCCCTCACCTCTCGTATATGTATTTTCAAATGTATCTAATATCCCAGATACATGTATCTAGTGTGATTCACATGTTTCCGATATACACAGACTCTCTTGCTCGTGTTTGTCCATTTTTTATTTTTTTTTGTATTTCGGATTGTATTTGATAGCAAAATATATGAATTTATGTGTATCTAACTTGAAATCTTGTCAAAAGTTCTAAATTAGTGAGACTGTATGTAATAATTTCAAATTATAGGAAGAGTTAATAAATATGCACAATAGAAATGTTTGTATAATTATATAGTTTTTTCTAATCATAGTATAATTGGATGTGATGTGTTTCAGTACTAGTATTGTTAATATCATGCATAATAGAGGAGAGGAGGAAAAAAAGGAAATTTAATTAAAGTCATAAATAGGCATTATATTAAATAAGTTTTTTCTTTCTTTCTGAAAAGACAGAAATATAGTGATGGATCATTGAGAAGTTTAACTAATATACTAGTCTCACGCACGTTTGTGATGACCGATTTATTGAAATGGTTTACTAAGTCTTACTAACTCATTGTTTTCAAAATTTTGTCAAACATGAAATAGCTGAATTTTGAGCAAGGAAATTCAAAATATAAAGAAGTAAATATACGATAGAAGCCAACATCTATTATATATCTACACATATAATTTTAGCGTAGAATTTAAAGAGATTGAGATGAATTGTTGAGTCCCTATGTTGTGTCCTGATGAGGAAGGTAACCAGGTCCTTACAAGTTACATGGACCACATTCCAATACTCATCTGGTTGAGGTCATTTTCTTGATAATGAGTGAGGTGATGAAATTAATCACTCCATAGTATAGCAAATGCGACCACTTTTTGTTGCTTTTATTAAATACATGTAATATTATTAATGGACCACTTTCCTATTTATAGAATATCAACACGTTCCTTTCGGGCCAATATGATTAATTGTCATGGCATTACTAAGTACCAACACCGATTAGTTTGGTCATGAAATTGGACTAGCTCAAATATTCTACTATATTATAAAAGAGAGTTTATGCCCAAGTGGAGCAATTCTACTGGCTTAGATTTCTACTATATTTCTACTATATAATTAATTAATATTTCTACTTTCTACTATATTATAAAAGAGAGTTTATG
>JAJOOS010016075.1:0-54134 GCA_029582725.1 Solanum chiquidenum
GTCATAATTTCTGGTTCGTCTACAAAGCCACGAATTGAATACCCAAAGACGAGCAAAGTTGCATGTTTTTTTTAAAAAATAATTGGCAATAAAAAAAAATATAATTAAGTAAATAAAATTCTTTAAAATTTTAAATGAGATATTAAAGGTTTTTGGTTTGACTTTCACTATTATTCAATATTAAAAGTGTTTGGCCAATGAAAAAATTGATTAGATTTTTATATCTATAAAAAGAACATATTGGAGATATAATTAAGAAAAACCTGTTATTATGATTTTGGGTTGAAAAGAAAGTCATTGTCAAACCCATACCTCTTGGGGTTGCGGTACTTATTGCATGTTTAGTGTAATACCCTCTTAATTAGTTCCAATTTAAATTTTTAATTAGTTCCAATTTAAATATTTAAAAACTATAGAAACTTTTTGTTTGTTTAAACCTGAAAAAGCGACGTAAATGGTAGAGAGGGAGCTAGTATTCAAGATTGACAGCTAAAAATGGGAATGGAGGGCACCCACCCACCCACCCCATATGTTTCAAATTATTTGGTGGGTATGCATGCATCATTCCCATTTCATGTTTACCTAAATAATATAATAGTAAGGGACCCTCACCCACCCCCAGGCCATCTTTCTGGTTTATATGTTGTTGCCTTTTTTTGGAGATGTAAGAGAAGACCCTATCCATTCATTTGATCCCCCCCTGGTCCTGGGACATTAATTTTCTATTTGTTTACCATTTAGTACCTTTCCTTTTTTGGTTATAGAAGAATCCGACTACTTACATATCCATCCATCTCATTAATTATTCCATGTCCATTTAACTAACTAAACCTATTCCTATTGTTATCAAAACATTATTCTTTCTTTGTGTATATATGCTGCGTCTGCGTTTTTTATTTATACTATATAATAAGTGGATCGGAGTAATAAAAAAAGGAAAGGGTGCGGGTAGTTTCGAGTAGCGATGTGCCGACAAAATCCACGTGGGTATAACAGCTGACACCACGTCACACGGTCGCCTACTTTGACCGCACGTGGCTTCTTCCTATATGCATGCTGCCACCATGCCCATTCACTTCACGCACAAACAAACACTTCATTTCTTCTCTAGAATGTATTATTATTTATTTACTCATTATTAATCAAATAGTGAGATTGAAGAATTAAATAAATAATACTCACTCGCAAGTTGCATCACATGATAAATGACAAAATTAAAAGAAAAAAACACACACATGAATTGTCATGTTTTGGTATACTCACTCTACTATAGAAAAAAATATTTGGGTTGCCTATTTGTTTATTGATTTGACGATGACCTGATAGGGTGGGTTGTTGAATTAATTATTAGGTGACATTGTTTAATTACAAAATGAACATATATATATGTACTTATTATTAACGGAAGAAAAATATTTAAACTTTGACACACGTTTAATCATTTTATATACTAATAACTCCAAATAGTTTTATGACTTCCTCCTTCATTTTATTACGTTAAAGAAGGGTGAAAAGTTAGCTAGGGTGTGTGATTTGACTGCCCATTCCAATATAGAGTAGTATATTTACCCACTCCACTTGCCCTAAAAAAATCTCCTCTCCTTTTCAATACTCGGCCTACTGCTTTTCTCTTTTGCAAACAACTTGCTCTTCTTTTTTCTTCTTCTTCAACATTCATTTACCCACTTCCAATTGTCAAGTCTTAAAACGGCAAAAGACCACTAGTGCTAGCTAGCTCCATTTTTGTTTTACTTGTACAATTGTGGGCTATAGCTAGTACTCCGGTGTTCTAATTAATTTTCTATTTAGCTGCCCTACTCTTTTCAATTCTTCAACCAGTGCCAGACAGACTATCTATGCCAAATACTGGATCCGATTGATTGATTTATTTATATATGCACTCATACAACTGTTTCTGTGGTTGCACTATAATTTGTTGTTACAATTTATTTAGAATAGAAGATTACTAGGTAGTAGATGGATTTTAACTATAGTTTGGGATTGAGCCGCGGTGAATCTGACAGTGATGCTGGTGCAAGTTCCGGAGGCGGAGCTCCAGGAACTTCAAATCGCCGGCCTAGAGGCCGCCCGCCTGGATCTAAAAATAAGCCCAAGCCTCCAATAATCGTCACCAGAGATACGCCTAATGCACTCCGATCTCACGTGCTTGAAGTTTCAACGGATGTTGATATCATGGAAAGTATCTCCAATTACGCAAGGCGGAGAGGGAGAGGTGTTTGTATTCTTAGTGGTAGCGGCACTGTTGCCAACGTCAACATCCGTCAGCCTGCTTCCCCTGCTGCAAGTGTAGTCACTCTTCACGGACGTTTCGAGATACTTTCCCTATCAGGTACGGTGCTTCCTCCGCCTGCACCGCCCGGCTCCAGTGGGATCTCAATATTTTTGTCGGGTGGACAAGGACAAGTTGTTGGAGGATCCGTTGTAGGGCCTTTGATGGCATCAGGTCCGGTCGTTTTAATGGCTGCCTCTTTTGCTAATGCTGTATTTGAACGACTTCCGTTGGAGGAAGAGGATGCTGATGCTGATGCGGCTGCGGCTGCTGCTGCTGCTGCTGCTTCTGGTGTTGCTGTTGGTGCCCCTACTACACAGGTATATATATATAATTAATTACTACAATTATTTCACTTGCTTTTTCATATAAACAATTAGATTGGTTCAAAATAAGGTTAGCTCTTTCTATATAGGAATCACATGATAATTTTGATATCTGATTTCAATTAATATATATCCATAATTGAACACAATGTGTGTGAACAAGTATTTTATAGTTGTGAGTCTCTTTGCACCTATTTAAAACGCCTCTTGTAATGTTGTTATATAATAAGAGTGGATCCAGCTTTGTAAATTATTCAATAATTTTCTCTTTGTGCCTTATAGTATACTATATTTTACCAAAGTGCCTTAGTATGAATTTGAATAGGTACAGCCAGCTGCCTCACAGTCATCAGGAGTAACCGGTGGTGGAGAGGCCGGTCCTGGGCATCCTGCTGGAACTGGCGAAGGTGGTGGTGGAAATATGGCTTTTGGGAATAATTACTCATTCTCAGCTGAGTTGCTTGGATGGGGTGGCAATGCTGCAAATGAAAGGCCCCCATTTTAGTATATAGATTGCATTGCAAGTTAGAGTGATCATGAGAGAACCAGATGAATGATTTTTGTGAGTGTTAATAATTACTACGTACTACTTAGCTTTCATATGATTATAAAAATGTTTGGATCAAAGATAGAGTACTCGATGGAGTAGCTGGTGCAGAAAATAATAGGAAGTTGTTGAATATTTGCATAGCCAGTTGTGGTTAGCAAACAGTACATTTTTTTCAATTCCACTAACGTTATTGAAGCGCGAGGCAATCATAATTTACTATGAGGAAGGAAGAAATTTGCAATTCAGTTGAAAACATTATTCCAAAGGTGAGTGAGTAGCTACCTTGCATTTCATGTCTATATAAATAAATATATAGTGTTTGTACAAGTACCACCTAACAATGCTCATCTTGATTGTCTAAACTTGTGCCGTTTTCCATTGATTTTTTCATGTATCTATTATCACTTGACTTATTAATTATAATTTGTTTTGTTGTAATCTTAGATTACTAGGTACTTAAGTATGCAATGGTGCAAATTACTATTACAAGATAAACTAGAGCTTTGAGTGTGAGTTTTCAGATATTGACCGATCCCTTGTTTGGGCTTGAACTTGATCTTTTATTGACATACTGTCGATTTTTATCATATTGCTGAAGAAAATCTTCATTATATGTGTTGTTTGTTGCTCCTCCTTTTTTCTTTTGTCACTGGAGTTTGGTATGGGCCATTACATACTTACTTTGATTTTGGTCTTGGTTTAACTGAGATACAATAAAGACCAAACCAATACGTAATTATTTTTTGTTGAAGAATGCACAATATAATCTATATATGCTTGTATGATAGTTGATTAATTATTTGAGTGATTGATTAGATATATATGTGCATTATGATATGTATTGTAAGTGGAAGCCAACGGCTGGCAACTGGCAAGTATAAAGAGTAGATCCACTCTTGTGATATTAATTAATTAATGAGAGTTGCGTTCTCCAATATGTTGGAGAAACTGAAAATCAAACTGAGATAAATATTGAGTTCACAAAGAAGTTATTTAATGTAAAGAAGAAAACAGGCATCGAGGAATCAATATTGACTGCATGCATTGTATGTATATGTCATCTATTTAATTATGACGCAGAAGCACATGAATTGCAGTGTCAGCTACACAACGTAACTTCAATTTCTTCATGAGTTTTGAAGTTTGCAAAATTACAGTTGCATGAAATAATAATATTCCAATTAAAAAAAGGTATTAGTATATGAGTTGGGAGACAAGAAGTTATTATATGGGATTCCTTGTTTATATTCAATGTGTTGAACGGTGGACCTTTGTTTAGAGAATAACGAGGGAGAAAAACAACAACATTTGGGTTGGATATTATTGAGAAAGAGAAAGTGATAGGGATATCTGCAATTTTCTGATAAGATGCTCTGACTACATCTGCAATGGAAATTCAACACATACTCACCATTCACCAATACTCCACTCCATTTTGTCTTTACTGATTTCACACGACACAGGACAATCAACCACTAACTATTTACTTGGACATTGTTAGCCCATTTGAACCCCACCACAATTTACTCTTCTTCTTTTTTTGGAAGGATGACCAAAATTGTATCATGACTAGTATCCTCAACTTATCACTTGACGGTGGAGTGATCAATCACGAGAGCAAGCCTCACTTGTCTATACACCATTAACTCATCTTATGTATAATGAACTGATTTTCAACAAAAAACGCTAGTCTTCTCCCCATATCTCTCTCTCACAAACACACCTTTGCAAATAAGTGACCTCAGGTCAAGCTGGACATCAGATGTACAGTCAAATGCTAACTAGAAATAAATAAGTATCAATATTAATCTCAGAACAAAAAGATTCTAGCTAAATTCCCTGAGTAAAAAAATGTGTCGCAGTGGGGGCTGTAGCTGGACATGCCTACTTTTGCTGTCAAATTTTGACCCACAGAACGTCAACAACTAATTTGATCAAACTAATCATCATACACAGATCCAACAATCTAAGGCCCTAGCATTCACAATCTGACGATCAATGTTGGTCAACTATCAGCATCCATGCTTTGTCAATCAAGTTCAGCCAAATGTTCAGAACTCCCTCTTTGAGTCAAATATTTCACTATGCAAATGGTACACGAACAAAGAGCCGTCCATGGAGGCTAACAACAGCAGAAGTCTGAAGAGGATCGATTCTAGCTGGCAGGCTTACTACCTGAGAAAACCAATGCAAGTCATAAATGGATACTCCTTGTTTCATCAGAATTCAAAAACAACACAAGTATTTACATCTCAATGTATAGTTTGGATATCACAAGACCAAGATTATAGCATTTGGTTTGATCAAACATATAGCAACTGAACAACCAGAAACTTCATAGGCATTTGTTGGTTATTTCTCCCATATGCCAATAAAAGGGATACTAAAATAGAAAAGGACCATTCTTTCTGTGAACATGACTTCCACACCAGTAAGAAAGATGGGAAGCCATTTATAAATTGGAACCGCATTTTAGCTTATATCCGTTATCTCAGAAAAGTAAATAGCTCTCCTTTTCTGAAAAAAATTGGACTCCATTCAAAGAAATAATAATGGAGGAACTTGAACAAAGAATTTTTTTTTCGGTCTTCTCTTGGCACAAACACGCACTAGTTTCTCTTTTCCTAGTTATCATCAGTCTTAGACTTCCAGCAAAAAGGCACAGATGATGCAAAATCACGATAGTTGTAGAACGAGAATTCATATTGAAGTAGATCAATAAAATAGCAAAACTTACCTTTTTGAAGGCGGTAATACCCCAAGGGTTGTCAAGTTGCTCCGGCTGACCAGTTATGACCAGACGGCCAGCAGGATCAGATTGAACTCGCACCTGGTCACCCAAGAAATAAGGAATGAAAACTTCTGGATCAATATAAACCAGAATTCACTGCAAGAATATGCTAACAAATAATAATGACTCAGATCAATCAATAGCCACTACATTTTTGTCCTCGGAAATATAACATGGATGGTTTAACAAAAATGAACATCTTATACTTGTCAGAGTTTGAATAGTAAGCACTAAGAATTGCATCAGCCATACATCATATTCTACAAAACCACTGGTGCATAACGGAAAATCTCTTTTGAAAAGGTGACCAGCTTCAATGAAGCTTGAAAATATTTTCTTTCGCTACTTCACAACTGCAAAATGTGAAAACGATGGTTCTATCAACCAATGATATGCACATGTCTCTCCCGCTCACTTACTTAATCCATCCCTTGAAGCAATCAGATAAAATGGAAACAGTTCTATGCCCATAAATAGCAACAACAAAAACAGCTCTATTCACATGTACGAAAAAACCAATGCCCAAAAAGGAAGAAAAAGACGCAGATGGGATATACTGTGAAAAAGGTTTAAGTATGATGTGTGGAGGATATGAAAAGATATGGTTCACAAATAAGTTCTCATTTTGTGTATAGCATAGGCCGAAGTGCATAGACTACCGTCTTTGTTCAGAACCTCATTCCTTTCCAAAATTTTCCTCCCCTGAGTTTTATCATTTTAAGGAGGCCGCTTTGCTCTTTTACCTAGACGAAGCTTGCAGTGAAGGTCAAGCACCCATATGAAACAGAAGCACAATTCTCGCATGGATTCCTTTAAAGTGGTTCCAAATGATATGTGCTTTACATAACACAGACGGTATGCAGTCTGCTTTACATAACACAGGCGGTATGTAGTCTGCTTTACATAACACAGACGGTATGTAGTCCAATTCTGAAATCCATATGTTTTAGAAAACTATCATAAAGATGACATTTGTACACTTCCACTTTTTTTTTTGGGGGGGGGGGCTGCCATTTGTATACAATAAAACATGACAACAGAACACGTGGTGCAAGAGGTACATACCTCCTCTCTCAAAAGCCCAGGTACCAGAGCATAGATCTCAAAACAATCTTTCTGTTTGTGAAGAAACATTACGAGTCAATGGAAAAGCGAGTAAACATAAAGTAGAAATACTTGGAATCAGAGAGGAACTTACTGTTTCTCGCACGTTGATTTTTACCCAATCAGCTGGAGGTCCCAAATCAACAACTGTTGTAACCAACCTGGCAAATAAAATTAATTTAGTTTCACAATTGGGCAAGAGGAAAGAAGAAAAGAAATGGCAGAGCAATACTGCTCAATCATACAGCAACATCAATTAACAACCCAGGCTCCAAAGTAACAGTAAAGGCTTATATATCTCAAACTAAAAGATCAAATCTTAGAAGCCTGTGATAATTAGTTTTTCCAGAAAAGAAACTATGTGGGATCAACACATCAGGTGAAATGATATAACTACTCAGCAAATCAACATGTCTGGATGCTGCAAGGACAAAGTTGAAAATTGAAATCTTTTACAAATGAAAAAAAATAAAAAATAATAAACATGCATGGAGATGAAACCAACATTGCAAATTGTGGAGTTTTGAGTAGCTACATTGAACTAAGATTTTTAAACCAAGCGCCTTCCGACAAGATGAACTAATTTTGACAAAGAAAACTGTTACATGAGAGAATCAACACAAAGAACGACTTAACTGCTTAGATGTTTCTGTTCGTGCCACTTTCGAAGGGTGTTCCACTTCATTTGGTCTCTTGTGTTTTATAGAGCCTGAATGCAAGTACAAGATCAAAATTATCTGACTTCTTAAGGAAACAAATATCATCCGTTCTGTCGTATCCCTGTATCATACTATCATATCCTTGATAGCCACTAGGCCCACAACCAACCAGCGATTTGCTGGATATGATACTTCAAATTGAGATATCATAACCAGAAACGAATTATCTATAGAAATATGAAGGTTAAGGTTGGTAAAAAAAACCAGAAATAACAATTACCAATGCTTTTGAAATTCTTCTCACGCTTTGGCGTATTGTTGGCATTCTTGTCCTATCAAGAGATTCAAAACAAAAATAATAATACATGTCAAGAGATGTGGTCAAAGGTAAAGACGACCAATAAATGTTTCTTGAGTTCTATAATTTCAGCAGACCTTTACAATTGGCTCCCCAACCTCGCCACAACCAAGAAGACGTTGCTCATGCCATCCTTGCATGGCACGAGCAGCAGCATCTCTTCTCGCCCTGCCTGATCCAGGAGTTTGATTACCATTTCCCTGCAGAATTATTTCAAGATGGTTTATTTTATACATCTATATATGCCTAAGAGGCCAACTAGTTGATTAAAATGAAGGAAAGATGATCTACATGAACCTATGTCTATCAAAGCAGACACAACTCTATTTATAAGACTCATCAAAGCATTTTTAAGGGGTAAGGGTGAAGCAGACTTATTAAAAGCTATAGAGAACTCGAGACGGCCAACTGGTTGATTAATATGAAGGAAAGATAATCTACATGAGCCTATCTCTATCAAAGCAGACACAAATCTATTTATAAGACTCACCGAAGCGTTTTTGGGGGTTAGGGGTGAAGCAGACTTTATCAAAAGCTGCAGAGAACTAAAGACATCAAAACTTCAAAAACTTCTTCAGTCACAAATATGTGTAATAAATTGGTAGAGAATAAATTAGATAGTTACACCAAGAGTAAGACCTTTAAAAAAATTATGGATGGGAATAATGAATAGCTTGGGCAAGATGCTCTTTCTAGGAAATTGGAAAACAATTACTTAATATTTAAGGTAGGATAATAAAAGGAAAAATATTTGTTTTCATACAGGTCCTGTGATCTTTCTAGTGAGTTTGACATTAAGCTGTGGGGCATGATGTTGCTGGGGCAAAGGAATTTTATATCTTAATACTTCATAAATTGTAACTAATACATTCCAAAATATTGCATTTTCTATTGGCTCATTCAAAACAAGATTTAATAAAATAAAATAAGTAAGCATCTCAGTATGGTATGTTAACGCCTAGACATTAATGTCACTCCAAAGAATGTTTTCTACTTCCCCTGTTGATCACAAGCCAACACATATTCACTTTGATACTGCAATCTATTATTCTCAGCTATCAACTAAAAAATCAACCAGATTTATCTTTAGAGTAGGAGAGAAAAAAAGGGGCTCCATTAGCAATCTGTAGTAATGTTACATGTATGAATCTTCAAGGGAAGAAGTCCCAATATACCTAACTTAAAATCTTTGCATCCCCTAGGACTTGGCTCATATTTACTTGCCCTTTTGGAGTAAAATGGGTAGTGTCAAGCAGCTTAAAAGAGGCCATTAGCAGTTTGCAAGGACAAAGAATGAAAAGCAGCTCCAGACTGGACGGAGGACAATATGAGAAAAGCAAATTCTGGATGTATTGAAGGAAAACAGACATTTCTTGCATAAAGTTCAAAAGGCAAGAGCTTTTGGGCTTTGTGGTGAAATTTTAAAAAATGTATCATTTTAATACATGGTTGAATCGTATGTCCTTCCAATAGATAGAATCTGTAGTCATTCAATCTTTGTACAGATTAGCGCTTAAGTGGTGCTGTTTTTTTTTTGCAATAGAGTCAATTGCCAGTTAACTCGACTAGTGTTTCAATTAGAGGATACACAGTTAGTACAAATGAGGAGCTGAATGTAACCACAAGCTTACCTCATTGTCAACACCTGCTTCAGGAAGAGCAGCAATAGGAAGTTGAAGCTTGCCGCTTTGCGTCTTATGCCTTTCATATTCTAAAAGAGCCTATAATGCAGAAAACATTGGATAACAAAAGAAGGTATAGAAAGTGAAAGTAAGAAATGAATAGGTTTGATAATAGAACTATGAGAAGAAAAACAACCAAATATGCAGAGCCAAAGGTGTTGTTAAATCAGACTTAAAAATTTGATTTTGGTTTAAAATGGCAAGACAGTAGAATGGTGATATGCTAGCTAGTGATTAAATTGCAAGGAAGCCAAAGAATATTCAGCTGCCTTATCACCAACCATTCTCCTAATGCCACACCAAAAATGTATTAATTAAGAAGTGAAAGAACCACATAAATAGAAATAGGAATAATACCACATTATTTCTCCATTTTGCCTCTATTACTTTGAGTAGGCATGCATCTTATCATTAGTTTAAAGTTGGATAATAGACTAAAGATAAGTGAGTCCAAACGGGAATGAAAAGGTTATTAACAGGTTAGAAATTATATAAGAATGAAATTAACATTACTAATTTCAAAAAAATTTTATATAAGAATGAAATTGGATTCTGGGTAACTCTTGATGCAGAGCAATATTAAAAATAATAGAGTCAATAGTAAAGTTTCCATTTAAAGAAGGCCCGAGAAGCAAAACAATATTGTGGAGGGAGGGAGTGGCATTTAAAGACCATCAACAGGAAAAAAGAATATCATTACTGCCACTGTGTAATTTTACCAAGCTCTTCACAAACAATCCACATTGGAAAGATTATTTAAGGTGCAAAAAAATCATTTTACAAGCTACACTTAATGGAAAACAATGGCAAAAATATACTAATAGCTACCAAGGGGTCTTGGATTTATTACCTTCTCATAAAAAATGCGGAATGTCCAGGACACAGTTGTGCAAGTCCTGAAAGAGAAGAATGATTATCCTAAAAGGGAAAAAATCAAAATTAAAGATACTACAATAAGAACTGATAGAAGCTTCTGTTTTGTTCTCTCTTTAAATTGACTGTTAGTCAAGTAACTTCTTATCTTGTTTGAGTATCGAAACAGGTTCTGGTCATTGCCACCTCTCATATTATCCATATTAGCTCTCACTCTTCTTTTTGGAGACATCAGACTTTCACAGGTCTAACTACATGGTGTTCTTACATAGTAACACCCCAACATCTCTAATTGTTGAGAACCAATACATGTTTACCAAATGTTAGACTTCAAGACTGATATCAATCAGGTGACACTGAAGAGGCAGGTATATAAAGCTGTTATTCTCTTGATTAGACCACAACTAGAACACGTCGTTCTGTATTTTATCAAAAAGAGAACAATTCGTTGTATTTTGTGTTTCTGTGCTTTTCCCTTTTGATATGTTATATATGTGTTTGGTTGGTATCCTCATGTACCACATGTTTCAAAAGTAATATTCATTTTATAGAGAAGGAACAATATGCCTTTCTCCTGCCCAGCTTCCGTCGTAAAGCAAATGGATAAACTTAGAAGAGATCTTTTTGGCATGGGAACAAACAATCAAAGTTTGTTCGTCTTATTAATGGGAAAAGTGTCATATCAATAAGATAAGAAGTTACTTGATTGACAGTCAACTTGGTGTTGTTTTTATTAATCAAGGAAGCAATAATTTCATTAATAATAAGGGGAAAACTCCTGTATACAAGTAGTATATACCAAAAAAGAGAACCTACACAAAAACCCTCTTATTTCTTTCTCTCCACACTACCTAGATAAGAGTTAATGAAGTGATGTCTCATGCTCTGTACCTTCTCTTCTGCCTTTTAATAGGCCAATGTAATAAAGCATCATGTATCGTCCCCAACATTGTCCACAGTAGTCCAAACAATCTCAGAATCACTCACCATAACCTTCAAGCAACCTGACAATGTAGTAGAAGGTGATCCATATCCTCTCTCGAGTTTTTGCACATAAAAAACCAACTAACATATCTAATCCTCCATTTCTTCATATTCTCGGCTGCCAAAATCAATCCTCTGATTGCCAACCATACAAAAAAAATACCTTTCTTAGTGCCCTGGGAATCCATATTGCATCGTGTGGGATAATAGTCTCGTCTCTAGTGAGCTTCTTAGCATAAAGAGACTTTACTGCAAAGCAAACACCATTCCCTAACTTTCATCTCCAAGAAACATGAATATCTAAGGAAGGAGTTTGTTTGTACAGCGTCTCAAGCAATTCTCACAATTTCTCCTTCTTTCAATCTTGAAGATTTCTCCTCAACTGAAGATCCCAACGAACATTTCCTTCTAGTATCTTCTGAATTTGTTACCACTAAATTCCTCACACCCCTGCAAGATATTTCCGCAAAGCCCACACCCAAAAGGAGTTGTAATGTTTCTAACTCTCCACCACCCTTCCATAATTCCATATTTTTCCCTATCACCTCTCTTCATAGTGCGTGCTAAGGCTGGGCATAAATATATAAAAAAAAAGGACTGAATTCTTCAGTTCTATGGATACGGTTCTTCGATTCTGTAACGGTTCTATTTTTCTAAAAGTTCGGTGTTGGGTTCTTGGTTTTGTTAGGCAAAATGAAGGTTTTCCTGTGATCGAGTAACTGTTCCACCATCATGTCACTCTATCCCCAAAATCTATTGTTTTCAGCTACGTGTTCTAGAATCTTAAAGGAGGTTTCATGTGGCTGCTTCTACTTTCATCTAACATAATTGGAGAATGATCTGAAATTAGTCTAGGCAAAGGAACTTGTGTCACATTTTGAACTATCTTCTCATGAATTGGACACTAAGAATCTATCAAGTATAGAGAGTGATGTTGAATCCCCACTTTAAACCATGTAAATAATGCTCTTGTCAAAAGAAGATCAATAAGAAAATAATTGTTTATAAACTTCGAGAATTCATCCATAGCCCTAGTCACCGATCTACACTCCAACCTTTCTTCCTGGAACTTAATAGTATTAAAATCCCTCCAAGAACCTATGGAATTTCCCATTCCACTAAAGAAAGAGCCATCTCCTCCCAAAACCCCCTTTTTGTTCCTTCCCACATCAGACCATACACTCCTCCAAATTCCCACACCTTCCAGGTTTCTATGTCCCTAACACGAGCTGCTATCATAAACTCCCCTTTCTTTGTTTCCGTGACCTCCAATTTTTTCTCATCTCATAGTAATAAAATACCCCTGCACCCTCTCTTGTTGGGATAAAATCATGTTTCACCCATCTCTCTTGGTCACTGCTTCCATCTTAGTATCTTGGAAACATACCAAGTCTGCTCCCCATTTCTTAATCCCCACCTTGATGATGGTCCTTTTGTTTGGGTCATTCATCCCCCTCATGTTCAACGTAATGATCTTACTATATATTGACAACAAATTTACCCTTTCCCGCTCCATCTAACTCGCCCTCCTTACAACCCATCCCAATCCTCTTGTGCCTCCTCATACACCACAATATCACCCACCCCTGCTTGAGATATCATCCCTCATTCCTCTCCCACTCTCCAATAACCTGACCGAACACCCCTAAATTCTATTCCAATTTCATTCAGTAATTCCATAACTTTATCCTCCATCCCGTCCATATTTGAACTATGACTGTACTATCAAGTCTTAACACTGATGGTACATTCAACCAAGAACGTCCGTCGCAGTATCTTACTCCTAGAAATTCCCCAAACATGAGAAATTTATCCCCCATCCATTGAGACATCTTCCTCCCTCCTTACATGATTACTAGTGGTTGAGGGGACGGAGCAAAAAGTGGAGTCCTCCCCATCCCCACTCAAACCACTCAACTACATCACTCCTCGCATTAGCACCCGCACATCTACCCCAAGCCCCCCACAAAACTCAACTCACTCAGTTGTTGATTTAACTTTGAAAAGGGGTTATTTTTTGATGTTCCAGTCAATGTCTCTTTCGTCGTAGGACCTGGATTAGTTCAGAGCAGTCTTGCTCCCTCCTTCTGACAATTATAATCATTCCCCACCCTTACATTCATATTTTGACCCCTACTTATCAAAAAGAAAAATAAAGGTTGAATAATTTAAAAGAGGACTCTAGTTCTATTTATAAGAAAAAGAATCTAAGCATTCTGATTTTATATAATCTGCTACTCCTAATACTTGTATATTAAAATAAAGGGAATAAATAAAATAAAATAAAATAAGTCCGAACAAACAAATAACAAAAATAGCTACCTAAAGTAAGTCCTAACGAATAACCCAGGCCCCTCAATAGAATGCTAGAGGACTTCAGCTACACTGACACTACAAAAGCAGCATCAACGGTGACTACACAATTCTGACTGAACTGCACCACCCTGCTCTCCAAAATAAACAAACAAAAGGGCCCTTTTTGGTCCCAATTCTTGACCCGAGTTCTATATCCTTGCATACAAGACCTTTCTTTATAAATTGTAAATCATTATTCTTGATTATTAAATTTAGCCTCTATTTCCATACCATGCACGAAGGTTGCTTTCCAGAATTATACCTCATACATAATCTTCAGCCAATTACCTTAATTTTGGATGCACAACATGTATCTCACTTGCAAATATAAATAAAATATCTGCAATTGTCAATGCCCTATGTCCATTACATACACGGGAGAACTTGACATTTGAAAAGGTGGAGCTACGTTTTTCATTGTATTGGTGGAAGATTCATGCTTTAAGTTCAAAGCTCATAAAGAAAAAGGATTCATTAGATTTAGATGCTTACTTGGGGGGATTAAATGATTCGCCAACTTGCCTCCACAACTTGGATCCAGTAACCTAGATAATTAAATCGATTTAATACTAGATCGTCACAAATAGCATGACGATGAGTCAATAACATGATACTCATCTCTCAGCAGTACAAGATATGCACACAAATCATTAACCTAGCAGCAGAAGAAAAACAACACAGCTGCAATCGTTTCACTGAAACAACTAAAGTATGAACAGTATATTCTTTAAGATTGTGTGACTCACCTCATGTTTTTGAAATCGAAAAATAAAATAAAAAATGAGGAGATTCACACAATCTTTCTTTTGACAAAAGGGGACATTTTTGTTCATTTATTTTAGGTTTACAGCGCATCCTGATGCCAAACTATCAAATAAGTGGAATTGTTTGACCTTGACCTTTACAGCACCTCCGGAATTTATTTATTTTGGTATGTGGAATTGTTTTTGAAGTGAAAAAATGCTTAAATTATCAAGCAAGGGACTCTATAAACTACTATAACACAAATAAAATATTGTCACATACAAGTTAAGATGACAAAGACCTACCCGATCATAGCCACCCAATCTGATCACAGATCTCCACAACCTATCAGCCAATTTCATGGTAAGAATCATATATGTACCTGAAGCAAAATGAAAAATCTGTGCAATCGGAAAACATCAGACACTTACTTCAGGCAATTAAGAGGAATGCCATAAAACTTTGGTGGTTTAAATTCCATCGCTCTATCCCGGTAAAAAATTTCAAGTTCTCTCATAAATGCTGCTTGATCATCTGGTGATCCATCATCATTCCAATCCTCATCTTCATCCTCGTCGTCAGCCATCTATAATATGAGCAGATAATTGATCAATTTAGAAACATGAAATTAGTTGCCACAAAATCTACACATCAAACCCTTCCACAGAGAGTATCAGCACAAGATACCTTTGATTCATCAAAGATCTTATTTGATGCTTCCCCAGTATGCTGTCCAGTGTTTGCAGTGTCACATTTCACCGACAAATTCGGAGTGGCTGGCTCAGGCATCTTTGCAATAGCAGTATTCTTAACATCATCTTTTGTCTCTGACAACTCATTCGATCTATCATCACGATCAGAGATAACACCTGCAATATTAGTTTTATGTTCCACTTTCTTCTGTTCATCGACCATCATATCATTCCCATTTTGATGAACATCTTTGATCGAGTTCTCAGCCTGATGAGCTTCCTTCACCTCTTTTCCACTGTCACCTACTTCATTAGCAGGTAGCTCCTCATGTACCTGCATGTTTACACCTCTAGTATCATGGTGTGCAACATTTCCAATAGGTTCTTCCTTCTTCAAAGCCACATCTGCATCAGGATCCCCTTCTTTTTTGTCCTCAATTATGGTTTCTCCTTCTGTTCCATTGTTTTGGTCATCAATTGCTGTATTGCCTTGAGTCTCCGGCTGGCCTATAGTCGCTGTCTCACTTGCAGCATTCCTCTGGTCCTCTACCGCAGCCTTTGAATCAGTCTGTTTCATTGTATCACCGTTAACATTGCCTTCACTTTCCACGACATTACTGTTCTGCTCTCCGTTCCCATTTTCAGCAGGACTTTCAGGGTTGTTATTTTGGTCTTCTGTCCCTATTTTAGCATTTTCTTGGCACTCCACCAGTGATTCGGTGGACTGTTGGCCAGCAACAGCAGGCTTTTCAGGTTTCAAACTGGAATCAATCGACTCTAGCAGAGTGTTTTGGACATCATGGACCTTGTTTTCAGCATCCTCCATCTCCACGTCAGTCTTATCCATTCTGATAACTAATTGGCATGCAGCAGATGATCATATGTATTAAAATTCAAATTCTAACATACAAGTTGAAATTAATTATTGGGAAATGGAAACTCAAACAAATACATCAAAGAGAAGAAAGGAAACCTCAAACAAACCACATTGAGTAACCCTAGTTTCGTCTAATAAGATTTTCAAAAAAAAAAGAAGGGAATTTTGCCGGCTTTTTCGAGCATAGTTGTAACCAGCAAGAGAAGAGAAAGAAACAAGTTTCACCGATCAAGAGAAATTGAAAGGTGAGAAGTTGGTTACAAAATAAATAAACAGAAAAGAAAAGAAATCACGTCCCAAAAAATGTAGGTGAGAGAGAGATACCTGGATGAAGGTGAGAGCTTGGTAGGGTTGTCTGTGAATCGGCGTGTAGGGTTTGGTTACAGTCGGAGATTAAGGAGAAGGTATAAGTTATGGGAGGCGAATAAATCGGAATGACCAAAAAAAAGAAATAATAATGTTAATGTTAATGTAAATGTAAATGCTGGAGTTATTGAATTAAACAAGGAAAGTACATTTTTTTTGAATTTGTATCAGCTATATATATTGCTGCATGTTTATCTCTTCTATAACGTCAGACCGCCGGACTCTCACTGCGTGTGACCGAAAGAGAACGCGCGCCCACCGTAACCTTTGCTTCTGCGCTTTACTAGATTATAACCAACGGGATTGCCTCCAGGCTCCAACTGCTAAACACCTGGACAATCCCACTATAATTATTCTTTTCACCTTTCTTTTATATGTATGTATGTAAATTTTTTAGGAACGAGTCCCCAAATTATGTAAATCTATCTCTCCCAAATATCAATTTCAAATTTCCTTTCTCTCAAATCTTATCTAAATCATGATAGATTAAAAAAAGTCGACAGTTTAATATAGTTATGTATCATTAAAAAAAAATATGATACACTGATTTATTTATAAAACAGTGGTTTAGATACTTAACAACATGTGATACATCGCAACATCTGATACATAACTATGAATATGATACAAACGGATTTTGTTATAAATATTAGTGTTTATGTATCAATAGTAATATTTGATAGTGTCTACAGATATATAGCCTTCTACTAGTAGAATAAGGTTCGGTGTATGTATCAGTAGTAAAAGATAACGAAATTTGTAATAGTTGTGTATCCAATGCATAACTATGATCCTGGTACATACTAATTTGAGTTTCAATAAATTAGGATTATGTTTCAAAATTAATATTTGAAAACGATATATTGTACATGATAAAATTATAATGTATCATAAAGGTGAAACGAACGAATTATACATTAATTTAAGAATCAACATCAAGTAGATACATTAAATGATTGCATTATACATTAATTTAAGAAAGAAAAACAATTAGATACATTAAAAAATTGAACCCGTATGTATCAGAAAATGATGAACAAAAAAAAAATTTGAAAAAAAGTCAACAATTTGATCTGTTGAAAGCAAAAAATAAAGATGAAGAAATTCTTCTACACTTTCTCTTTTAATTTGTATCAGCTTCCGTAGCTTTTTTTTTCACCTTCAACAATGACGTCACCCATGAATCTCGACCCAAAAATCCTAGAATTCGCTTTTTAAAAAAATAGTACGTTGTCAAAGTTCAATTTTTTTCCATCAAACCTGCAGTAGTCACTTTCCAGAAGAAAAGAAAGTGAGGAAAATTAATGTACATTATTAGATTGATTGAGGAACAATTTAAGTCAACATTTTTCATGGTTTCAACTTCCTCAACAACCATGAGCATAAGAGGCACAATAAAACTTAATTCCGTCTTACGATATACACCCTTAAAGTTAAAACTTCTCCCGGAACTATATGAAGATGATTTTAATGCAAGTTTCTTCTTCTTGAGGCCATTATCCTTGTATCTATATGTATCAATATCAAAATTATCATCGTTCTTATCACCATGTTTCTTTCTGCGTTTTTTACTCACCTCACCATATAGTACCATCCTCTTTTTTTCTCAAGGTTGTGCAATGTCCAACTTCTTAAACCTCCAAATGAAAGGAGATCTAAAATACATTTGTCAAAATGAAGAAGGATTAAATTTGCTTTGACTTTATGGAAACACTGCTATATGGGTTGTACCTACACAATGGAAGTTGTATATCATAGATGGAATGATTAAGGATAGTTCAAGAATTTTCATAATTTTATTGGGTAAAATAGTACTCCCTCCGTCCAACAATAGTTATTCACTTTATGAAATTAATGGATAATTTTATACTTAATTTTTAATTTACCCTTATCATTAATTATAGTCATTTTTCTATTACATTTTTCAAGAAATTGTATTTGTTATATTCAAAAGATGACGGAAAAATTAACCTTCTATTTATAATTTCTTAAGAAGTGTTCAAAGTAAATCAACAATTATTGTTGGACAAATGAATATCTGAGTATTGCTAATATAGATATGTGTCCTCTTTAGGCTTAAATCTGCAACTATGTAGTGTCATTAGTATGCAACAATTGAACACCCATTTAACTCCAACTTTAAGTTTGTTTGTTTTATTCACCTTTTGAAATTTTCTCAATCATTTTGAACAATTACAACTTTCATTATCTATCAATTATCATACCTTTTTTTTCACAAAAATATATACACACAGAAGAATCACAAAGATACGAACAAAATTTCTACAACAATGTTCAAAGAATTCACTAGGACTCGGGACCAATTTCACTCCCAACAGTTTCATGCAAGGAACCATTTACTTTCAAATACTCTCCCACTTGTATGAATTTTGTTGTACTAATTGAAAATAAAGAACCCAACTTTAAATTTTTTTCAAATTATATAACAGAGAATAACATGAATAAACTGATAAAAACATGGTGGGATTCATCTATATTTAGTAAAGTCAAGTGAAATACACATATCAATAGGAGAAACACAATAATTCAATTGTCAATCAAAGAGGTCCAAAACAATTCAACAAAAGAGTACAACTACTACCTTTTTTACAATTAGTGAATGCAGAGTTCGTCCTCTTAAACTCCAACTTCTAATTCTAAAAATATAATAATAATAATAATAATAATAAATAAGATAAGATAAGGAAATACATATATGAGTAAGATATAGTTAAAGATCAACTCCTTTTCTCAACACTTGCCTGGTCCACTTCAATGTCCGGTAGCAAGTCTTTGATCGAGTTTGAGTGGCGATAAAACTGACATTAGAACAAGTTAAAGTAATCAGACAATACTAAGAAGGCGATATAATGTAGTTCTATTGCTTCTACATATATGTTACTGTGGCAAAAAAAAAAAAAAAAACTTGCTATATTTGCTTTCTGAGTTAAGCAGCGAGAAGTTGCAGTGTAGCAATGTAAAACAATAATATCAGAGGAAAAGTAAGAAAAAATTTACACAAATACGCATAGACAAGTAGGCTTCGAGTTACAAGTCCTATTCATTCCAACAAAATAAGCACTTTTGCATAGTTAACCTCCTGCGATCTGCTTATCGTGTGTCTATTAATAACCCAGAGGGAGAGCATCAAGAGGGGGGGGGGGGGGGGAAGTGTGAGAGAGAGAGACTGATCCAAATAATAGTAAACAAAGATTAAAATAGCCATTGGCAAACTAGGCCTCAATTATATTAGCTCCCCTTTATTTGAATCCACGTTTTATTCACCAAAATAGATATGTAGAACATAGATGTTGAGATAGTTGTACCTCTGCTATGACTTCTTCACAATTACGGTCCAATTCTTGGCATTTTGATGCTCCAGACTCCCTTACTGAGTTAATTTTTTCAGTTATTGCATCCGCCTAATGGAAGAGGTGATTTTGGTAAGGAGCAAGCTCAAACAAGATATACTGTTTTAGAAAATCAAGACATGATAACAGTACCTCTGCAAGTACACCTTCCAAGTCATTTTGCCTTGCTTCAAGACCATGCCTCTTTGATTCCACTTCAGACTTCACATTTTTCAATTCTTTGGCAGCCTCCTCAAAACTAAGATTTCTTTCTTTCTCTAATTGCTTTCTTAATTCTTCCAATTGGTCCGCTGGATAATATATGATATTAGCATCAGACTTAAGAGGAAACTACAAATGAACGTAATAAAGACAGCTACGGCTACCTTTTCCTTGCCTTTCGACTAGTTTAGCTTCAAGGGACTTTTCCTGTACTTCTTCGTCACTCAGCTTTAGTTTGAGAACCTTAACATCTTTCTCAATAGATTTAGTTGAATTAACCTGCAAGTATCATTCATATGATTTAGGCAAAATTTTGAAGGCATTCAGGACTGCTTTGCTTAGAATGACAACTATCCAGGGGAAAATTAGTGTAGAACTCAAGACAACCATGGTCTATAGCAAGTGACCTCTCACAACTTTAAAGGGCACTTTTATGATTCTTAGGCTCAGTTGTTATTTTCCTCACAACTGCTATAAAACACTTATAAGTGGCACATGTTGATGTGAAATTTGGATAGCTACCTGTCATCAACGGAGATTCAGAATATATTTTCACACAATTTAAGATGAATGCACGGACATCCTATATGAGAAAGTCTTTATGCATAGACTTGAATATAAATAGTTCATATCTATCTCTCAGGTTCATTAGACACATGTTCTTATTTTCATCTCTCAAAAATCATGTTATAATTTTGATCCTAATCACCACTTTCTTTACATCGCTACATTTCATTTAGTTGTGTTTCTGTCAAGCATGCTTCTTATTCCCCTCTGTCTCTTTTACACAAATATAAATGAGATTCTAAACTAGATTTTCATCATAGGTAGATCTATATATTTATTTTCCTTCCACTACAAATGACTGTTTCTTCATCTAGTAGATCAAAGTAATTTGGTTCCTTGTTATCTTAATAACCAAATATGTTAGGTATTCATAAATTATTTCTTTTCCTTATTCTGATTATCTAACTTTCACTTGTTTCCTTTACAATAGTAAATGCATTCAGGTAAAATAATTTATCATGAGAAATTAAGAAGTATGCACTGAAAATGCAGTAATGACAAATTTTATCTCAAAACAAGACATGCATGATAACCTGCTCCTGTATAGCCTGCATCTGATTGAAGTTCTTGGACATTTTCTTGTAAGCCTGAAAAAGAGACAAAATTTAACAATAATTAAGAAAAACAAAATGAGAGAGAATGTCATCAAGCACTTCCACTCAAAGTTGTACATATTAACAATTTCAGTGCAATTGCTATGAAGGTATAGCTTTTACATGCAAGCATGCTTGCAAAATTTTAGTTCTAATCACCCCAGCCAACTCTTCTCCATAACGAGAAATTTGATTTTAGGAGGTACATCACTCAAATTCTTTCTTCCACAATTTCCTATTCAAGAAATAACTTATGAGATGTCCAGCTGCAAACTGTCCACGCATGTCAATCAAATATTCTTACCTCGTTTGATAAGTTGCTAAGACATAATAAATAATTATCCAATCAATTGGACACATAACTAAATACTTATGGCCTTTTGCTCATGCTAATGTAGAAAAAGGGTGATTTCGCCAAACAGGCTGTTTCTTCCTGGCCACGTACTGCATTTTTTCAAAGGGGCATGTCATGACTCAAGAGTTGCTCATGCAAAGAGCAAATCACAAAAATGAGAGGCTAGCACATCATTCCCACTTTTTATAGATTTCCTGCAACTTCTCTTTTACATACTAATTACTATGTCGTTTCTCATTTATTGAGCATAAATAAGTGTATAGATGCAATTTATCAGTTGAAAATATAGTATAAAGGTTGTATTGGATGAACGGTACCTTTGTATAAACCTCAAGAATTGCAGTTTTATTTTGAAAAGACTGCATTGCTGCTCTTTCAGCATTCCTTATCTCAGCTTGAAATGATTTCTTTTCCTCCAGTGCTCTCTAAAAAATTCAATAATAAAAAAATTAACACTAGAAACGAAAATGCTGCAGAAAACTTGCAATTAATTTCACAAACAGAATCTGAAATGATCTAGCTAAAAGAAAGAATCTCAACTTAGAGAAACTGGAACCACGCCTCAGAGAACAGAGGCAGATATGTCATAGGTTCGTCAAAGCAAGAGAAATGTAAGAAATCCAGATTAGATACTTTAGATACAGCGTGTATATCAGTCATATTTGCAATTATGTTCAATATTAATATACCAGCATGCTCAATGTCATAGCACCCTTGACAAATAACAAACCACATCACTTGCACAAGATATCCAGAAGACATAGTTGATTCATACTCTTTTAAAACCAGCTCAACAGTCAGTAATAACTCATACCTGAAGCTTATCCGGTGATTGGACAATCTTAGAACGCAGATTGGCATTGTCATGAACAGCTTGTACCAATGCAAAGTCTGCATTAGAAATCTGGAAGGAGACCAAATGCAAATGGAATATTAGTTCATAACACAGATATCCTTTTGAAACCGGCATGACTCCTAGATGAGTATTAAAATAAGTAACAATGTAAAATTGAATTTAAATTGCATAGAGGAAAGATGTAGATGAGAGGAAACAAAATTACTAAATTCTATAATACAGTGATCAAAGAAATAATGATCTAGCTTGTATTCAATAATATGCGATAAACAGTAACTACGCCCAAGGGTGTGGCCTAGCGTTAATAAAGTGGGTGAAACTCATGGAAGACCAGGGTCCAATCCCAACAAAATACTAGGTGATTTCTTCCCTTATGTCTAAACCTTGATAGGTAAAGTTACTCTGTACTTTTGTTGGTAGGACATGGCAAGTACATGATATATAGTCGATGTGTGCTCAAGATGGCCCAAACACTACCATTATACAACAATTGCACTTAAATTCCAAGCAAGTTGGCATCGGTCATATGAATCCTCATTGACAATGTTGCTTCGTTTATACTCATCTCAAGCCAGTATTTTACAAAATATAGAAGTACTAAAAGTTTTCGTTGAACAGTCATCACCAACTTAATATCCAAGATATTTCAAAGAAGAATCTAAAATATTCGAGACTTGTAGAGAATTGAAATAAGAGCCCTAGAATGAAAACTCTAGAGAGAGAAGTCTAGAAATATTCCAGGAAGGGCAATTCCAGAAATAAGTGGAAGGGTTTATTCTAGAATACTCAACTAAATTTTTCCATCACCACCTATAAATAGGGATGGTCATTTGAGATGTATGTGTGCTCAAGTAAGCAAGAAGGCAAGCATAAAGTGAGTCATCAAGTGAGAAGTGTGAGGAACAAGTGAGAAATAAGAGAAAACAACAAACAAAATTGCAAGAATGTGAGTGAAAGAAAAAAATTAGTCCTTACTTTGTAATAATAAATTCAAGTTGTGAGCAACCAATTATGCTTAAGAATACTCAACAATTCTCTATATTTTCCACTGATGTAAATCTCTATCATACAAATCTTTGACTGGTCTAAAAAGATCCCTAGAAACATAGGACCTAAAGTAAGCCAACACCAAACATATGGCAAGTATTCTTCATCAGACAGATAATCCAGTGTTAGGCTATTAGCAATTCATGAAACAAATATGACATTAGAAGGAGAAAAAAGCCAAACAGCTGACCTTTTCATCTATCTCTTTAGCCCTCTCCTTAAGTTTTCTTATTGAGGCCTTCAAGGACATTTGGTGATTGTTAAGACCAGAAATTGTTTGCCTCAGTTCCTTAACATTAGAATCTATTTCTTGAACCAGAGGCATCTCCCTTTCTCTTGATTCATTTTGTACTGCAATCTCTTCATTTAACTGTAAGGCATAGTGTAAGTAACTTGAGAGAAACTTTGAGAAAGAAGCTTCCTGTAAACATGGTTTCTACTACTTCAGATACCTGAGATATTCTAGCCTCCAGAGCTAGCCGTTGTTCATCAATGAGAGTCAGATCTTCCACAATCGGTCTTATAGCATTTAATTTAGTGTCCCTAAATTTGTCAACAGCATATTAAAGAGAAAAAATTGAGCAACACTTTGTTTTGGGGTGAGACAGGGTGATAATTCAGTTAAAGGGCAAAAGAAATAAAATCTGAGGCAAAAGCTAGTAAACTTCTCCATTCCAGCTATTAATTGGGAGCATTTTTTTCTGCAAAGTATTTTCATTTATCAGAGCAAACAGAGAAGCATATTTGCTTGCCAAACTTATGTAAACTAGAAAGACAAAGTTTGTCCAAATTTTTGATCTCTTTGCAGGTTGATGAATGAGATGGTGAACAATGATTGTTTATCAAATTAAGCAAGATAAAACACATATATGTTTGCCTCAGTAAACAAAGACAGCAACTGGTCCATTAGCTAGCCTTTTCAAAACAAACAGAGAAGCATATATGTGTGCCAAACTTGGAAAGACAAAGTTTGTGTAAGTTTTTGATGTGTTGCAGGTTGATGAATGAGATAGTGAACAATGAATGTTAACTAGAGAGATATGTTTGCCTAAGACAGCACAAAAGTATGTACTGAGCAGTGAATTGACCTGTGAAGACAAAAGTTGAGGATGGCTCCGACAAAGAATCGGGTGCGATCAGGGTCAGGCTTGATCAAATCCCTTAGAGTAAATATCTCTGGACAATCCAAAGCAGCCAACATGTCCCTTATCTTATGAAACAAATTAATGGTCCGAAAAGAGTCGACATGAAGATCCGGGTTCTCAAGGTGCTCCAGAGCGGAGAAATCCACCTGGTCATGATCATCCCTAAAGACAAGAGAAAGCAATTAGAAATAAAATTGATTGATTGATTGATTGAGACAAGTAAAGGTTGGGTTATTAAATACTGTAGAGTGTCGATATGGAGAAGAATGCTGGAGTAGAGTTTGGTGACAAAGTCGGGGGTGGGTTTGATGAGATCTTCGTCGGAGACAGACGCTATTTGAGCTTCCGCTAATACAGCGATGATGTCTTGTCGGGGGAGTGTTGGGTAATCAAATCTCGACATTTCACTCTCTTCTTTTGCAAATCACCACCTTCTGATTAGGGTTCAACTGAAGCGGACGAAATTCAATTTAAAATTCCAATTTTCCCTCTCGATTCCATTTCCACCAAAGTTCAAATTTATTTACCAACGGTAAAATTATTACAACTTTTTCAAATGGGTAAAGACGCACCATCCATCCCCTGTGGCTTACCCTAACATGTTAATGACGTCAACTAAATTAGTACAAAGCAAGGTGCACGCCCTTCCAATTGTAATCGCATTTTGAGAATTCTCACCCAAACGACCCCGAACCCTCAACTACGGTGTGCATCACCTGGTTCTGTTCGATTTTATGTATTATTAGTTTGATTTATTTGTTTTTTATTTTTAAATATACTAAATTAATAAGATATTTTTTATCAATTTTTGATCATTAATGATTCGATTTTTAGTTTACCCAATAAGAAAATCCTCATAAAATAAATATATGATTTCTCACTTCTCACTTCTCTAACAGTTTGGCGCGATACAATGAGACAAGCAAATCAGCTATAAAATGCTTTAATATAGTGACACAAGAAATATAATGAGAAATTGCATCAATTTGAGAAGATGTAATACGAAGGCTACAATTACATGTTACAACCAATACATAATATGGAAATTTTTATGTGAAGTAGAAGTATTGTGACATGTGGAGTGTGAAGTGTGTAATGATATAGTGTCTAATTATGTTAAATTATTAATAGTTAATATTTATGAAGGGTATTATAGTAAATTACTATTGTCTTAATGAGTTATCAATTTATCCAATAACCCAATACTAAAAACCGACAACACCAAATCGATCATCCAATAAAAAATATTATTATAAAAGCATTAAAAATCTGTTGACCCAATAGCATTTTTGGATTTGATTTTTGCACACCCTTATACTCAACCACCCTTTACTAAGTTATTATGTATTATCTTTAAAAAAAATTGGGTCAAATAAAATCGGCCAGTATATTTTCAAAAATTAAGGAACTAACATACAAAAAATTAATAAAATTTTAAATTCTTATTCAGTGTCCCTAAAATATTGAAGAAAAAAAAAGGCTTAGATCTTTTAGAGGATACGAATATGGTTCAATAGGTCACTACTGATGGTTCTAAAAAAAATTGAACCAAAAAAAATCTACAATAATATTTCCAAAAGTTCATGGATATACACACATAAAAAATTGAGAAAATCCTGAATTTTTATTTTCCAACATCTAAATACTAGAAAAATTGGAGTGAATGATATAGAGGATGTGAATATCATTAACCAGGTCATTACAAATTATTCTAAAAAAAATTGGACAAAAAAAACCGCTTAATATATTATATTCTAATAAATTCATGAAATAACACATACAAAAAATAAAGAAAAATTGTGAATTTTCGTTTTGTGATTCCTAAATGCTGTACAAAATGTTGTGGAAAATGTATAGGCCATAGGTATGATCCAGTAAGTTATTACGGATGATTCAAACTTTCTTTTGGTTAATATAGAGCCCATCAATAATATTTTCAACAGGGGAACTTTTGCAAATAGCTATTATAATAAACTTAATTATGTTTCATAGCTATAATTTGTATATTTACGGGTTGTAGCTACAGTTTAAGTTGTCTCGTTTGTATAGTTCACGGGTACATTTGTATAATTCAGTTATTTTGGTATAAACTTGAAATAATGAATTTATACAATTACAAACATCTGAAGTGTAAACAATTATACAAATTATATTATACAAAAATTATATAAATTATATTATACAAATTCTGAATTATACAAACGTGCGAATTATACAAAACTAAAAAGCTGAGCAGCATAATTATAGCTAAAAATAGATCGCAAATTATAATTAAAACAAACTACAGCTATATTAATTAAATAATTAGTACATATTTATTTATATGTGTAATTTTCCCTTTTCAATAAATAATGAACTAACCATACGAGAAAAGTAAAACGAAATAAATTAAATTTCTATTTTATGACACAAATAATTAAAAAAAATAGCGTGGAACTCCAAAAGGCAATGTACACATAAATGATTTAAAAAAGAATTCAACCAAAAAAGACGGTCATTAATTTTCTCATTAATTATCATGGCCAATAAAGAAGAAGAAGATGGTGGCAGGCAGTGAGACAAGGATGTCTGATTTTTTTCATCATGATCATAAAATGAGTTCGAAATCAGCAACAATTTTTTTCAAAAATTTTAAAATGGCAATTTAATTAATTATGAAACCAGAAGGACAATAATTTTTAACGTCGTGTAAATTAGATTTTCTAAAATGAGGCTTAAATTATGAAACTAAAAAGGCAAATATATATATTTAAAATACGGTATTAAATAATCTAGGGGTAATAGATTCTCATTAAAGTTCGGTATCGTATCAACAATTTCGACCAAAGTTGGAATATTTTTCAGACCCTTTTTCCTATATAAAATATCAAAATATCTTAAGACATCATATTAAAAGAATTGCATATCTTCATACTCAGTAATTGCAATTTTTCAATTAAATATAATTTATAAAGATCTAGTAGTCAATAATAATTATTATAAATGATAGGGACAAGCTATTGTGAATGAATTTGGAATCTGAAATGATAATCCCAAATGAGATATCAATTTGAAATAATGATCCTATGAAAACTTAGTTATTTAGAGCCTGTTCTAATTGACTTATTTTTATGTGTATTTTAAATTAAAATAATTTTTAAATAATTTAAAATATTTGGATAAAATAAAAAAAATGCTTATAAACACATACTTTAAAGCAAAAATAATAAAATTAACCAAAAATTAAAAATTAAAAATTCTAACCTATCATATATATATATAAAAGAACCTAGGCCCGCCTACGTGGCGGTACCACAAATCAGTATTCCCTTTTAATTTATTTATTTCCAAAATCAGTCTTCCCCTTTCATGAAAAGTTGTGACTTTCAAGAAAAGTTGTGACTTTCAAGAAGAATTGCGACTTTTATGAAAAATTGTGACTTTTACGCAAAGTTGTGACCTTTCTGAAGGGTTGTAACTTTTCCAAAGAGATGTGACATTTTCAATAAGGCACAATAAACATTTGTTCACACTATACTTTATTGTCTATAAATAGAGAGATTTCCTCAAATTTTGAACTTTTTCTTCTTTTTCTGCACAATTAAATATTCATGTACTTTGCTCCTGTTGAGTGGCTCACTGACACAATTATTTTTGTATCAATATACTGTGAATAGAATCGTTATGTCCTGAGAGGATCTATTCCTTTAAACCTTGTATACTAGAAGGGAATAATTTCCTCTGGTATGCCATTGTAAGACATAAAGACCTTAAAAATCTTATCACACCTTGATGTGCGAAGTGAATCAGGAAAAAAAGATGAAAATTTAAAAACTTTTGACATGGGTTTAACGATGTGTCGGATGACCTATAGAGAAATATGACTAGACTGAAGCCTCTTTTAACCCACAGACATAAATAACTACACAAGTTGTAAATACTTTTCTTGAAGTAATAGATGTGTTTCTCGACACTGCGATTGGAATAGAAGTGTAGTTTCAAATTGAACTCCATTACTCTAGTATGCTGATTTTTAAAAAAACACCCAAACAAACTGAATAGTTTTGTCCAATATTTTTACTTTTCAACTATATATTAAGTTGAATTGTTGTCCAATATGATACATTCTCCCTTTAATTTTTCATTTTAGTAATTACTTATGATACATTTAAATGAGGAACTTTAAAATGATATATGTAAAATAAAAGGTAGGGTTGTCTTTACATGATAAGATGTTATAATTATCATTTTTCTTTACATTATTAATGTTTATTACTATGTAATTTTTTATGTAAGATAATATAATATTTTAATTTTAATGACGGATAGATTTTAAATATTATTTTATAAATTTTGTGATATTATTATTAATTGCTACTTATAAATGATAAACCAAAAGTCAACGGGGGAAGGTGGTAGAAGCAAAAGAGAGCACGACTATGTAAAAAGGTTTTGTCTGTTTCCTATTCCAACGCCTGTCACTATTCTAATTTCAGTTGTAATGCATTCATTCCCAAATCTCAAATTCGTCAGCTCTTTCGACAGGACGTGTGTATGTTTAATGCATGTGTCCGTTTCCGCATCTCTCTCTTTCTAGTACGAAACTACCTCCATAGACATATTCAAGATTTCGGTAAGATGGATGCACGATTACAAAAAAATATTTTTTAAATATAAATTTCATCAGTTTGACTTTTAGGTTTTTAATATTAACCATTAAATTTTAAAAATTATAGGTCTAAAATATATAATACTATTAATTTTAAATTTTAATATACACATTTAATTTAATTATATAAAAAAAGTTTAGTGCTAATTTTTTTAAAAGAATTTTCAATGTAACACACTTGAAAATTTTAAAAGATTTAAGAAAAAAACAAAAGAAAAATTAGTTGAAACGTCAAAAGTGTAACCGATAACCACTTAGAGAAGTGTTACTAAAAAACAGAAGATAAATATAAAATTTAAATTTATATCCTCACTCAGAGAAATGCACCTTATCATCATCATATTATTATATGATACTTTAAACGTAAATTCATATATTTATATTTAAATATTTTTTTAACATATAAAACTATTATATATAATCTAGAGAGGGAGCATGGTTCACGCACCCCCTGCCTACCTGCACTTACCTTCTTCTTCTTCTTCTTCTTCCTTCGTCTTCGATCTTCTCCAGGTTTTGTATTTCATAATCGTTTCTTTCCACTGGTCAGGTAGCTGATTATTATTTTATTATCTATCTATCTATCTATAATGCTAATGATATAGTAATTAATTATGGAAAGACAATAACTTTACTGTTTTATGTAGATTCGCATGTGCTACACCATATTGAATTGGGATTCACATAAGAAGATAAGAGATGGGGCTGTTGGATCTCTTCATCACTGCATCAATGCCCGTCCTCAAAGTCCTTTTGATTACCGCACTTGGATTACTACTTGCTTTCGATCGTATCGACTTATTGGGGCAAGATGCAAGAAAACATTTGAATAATGTCAGTATATTTCTTTTTTAAACATTTGAATATTTCAGTTCTCTGGTTGCACCATGCATATCATTCCAGATTTATGTTGCTGCTTTCAAAATTATAACTCGCTGAAACTCTAGTTGGTTAATAATGTTGTTCATGTTAATCTGCACCACATCACACAGATATATAGAACAGTAAGTATGTTAAACTAAAATAGTTTAATTTGGGGGAATCTAGAATTACTCTTAAGTGAAACCTTAGCCTAGATCATGAGTCGAGTACTTTTTCTCTTTTCTTAAAGAGGTAACGTTGCGCTAATTTGTTGTTCAATGCTGATACAGATAGTATTTTTTGTATTGAATCCAGCCCTTGTCTCCAGCAACTTAGCCAAAACAATCACATATGAAAGCCTGAAAAAATTGTGAGTTCGCATCCATCTCCATTTTATTCATCACTAAAACCTTACATGTATCTCCTATTCACTCACTTGCAATTGTAGGTGGTTCATGCCTTTCAATATACTCTTCACTTTTATTGTTGGTTCAATTCTTGGTTGGGCAGTCCTTCAAATTACAAGGCCTCCCCAACATCTACGTGGACTGGTTGTTGGCTGTTGTGCTGCAGGTATGATGAAGATAACTGTAACTCTGATGATATAGTTGATGCTAACTATGAGCACATTTTATTTGACCTGTTTTCATTTATGAGGGAGCTTAGCACAAGTTGTTCTGTCCTGATATAGAATTTATATATGTGGAAAACACTAGTAATACCCAAGTTTTGGACAAAAATTAATTGGAAAATAAAGATAGTCGTGATCAGAGAATCTTACTGTTGACTCTGCATATTTAATTAGGTTGAACAAAGTGAGAGATACAGGCTGTTTTGCTAGCCAACCTTCCTTATTCTGCTAAAATATGATCTTGAGATTTCAAATCCATTCCGAGTTATGAGAATCTTTTTTGCACCTTATCAACTCAATTGATAACAATTTCCTTGTCAAGGTTAAAGTAGATATACAACATAGTATGACTAGCCTAATTATTTTGCTGCTCTGCAATTCTGTGCGGAATGAGTCTCTCAAAATTTTGTATGAATTCTGTTTAAAATGCATGTTGGTTGGAGTATTTTCTCCAGATATGATACTATTTTACTTTAATTAAACAGAGAAAGGAATTGTGAGATCATTCAAGTTTCACCATAAAGGTGTTGGAGATGGAAAGCCAAGCAAATTGTTTATTTTTCACACACTTTTAGAACCAATGTGATAGGCAAAATAACTTTACCTCGGAATGAGACAGTAACATACCTTGTTACTGTGTAATCTTTAATGTAGGCAGTTTGTTTCTTTAGGTACAAGTACATTTTGGGTCATGGAAATGAGAAAAATTGAACAAAAGAATTTAGAAAAATGTTCCTGGTCACTGTGTTGACCCTTGGTGCATGTGCGCTTTCTTCGGGTCAAATCACATTATGAGTATTCAACCAAAAAGTTAATAGCCATGGAGGTGCAGAAAATATTGTTAATGGATTATTTAAGACATGCATAAGAAATTTCCAGTATCCAAGAAATAAAATTAGCCAAAGGAAAAAAGAAAAAACCTACTGTTTTCTTTTTATACAAAGGTGCCGTTTGCGCACACCTCGACTAGTTCACCTCGTACCTGCTGCCGCCTACCAGCGGTATATAACCGTTAACTTTGTCCACCAATTCTTAGACAGATGGGAATAAATCAATTAACTTATTTTAAATAATTCATGAAGAAATAGGATGAACAAGGATGCGAAAGAGCTCTCTTGTACAATGAGATGAGTTGCTTCTGTAGTATTCAAGTTATTTAAAATTACAATTTTACTTTTCATGGACAGGAAACTTGGGCAACATGCTTCTCATTATTATTCCAGCCGTTTGTAAAGAGAAAGGGAGCCCTTTTGGGGATCCTGGTGTTTGTCACACATATGGAATGAGCTATGCTTCACTTTCGATGGCAGTATGTGTCTCTTAACTACTTTAGTTGGTTTCAGGATTTTATTACATTATTAGAAGGGTATACAACATTAACTTTATGGCCATAGTATACTTGTATAAACATGAATACCTTTCTGGCAAAATCCATGACTTTTGATGCCAAGGAAATCTGATGCTTTCCCGGTGACTGTTCTACTTCAGGTAGGGGCAATTTATCTATGGTCTTATGTTTATAATATTGTGAGAATATCATCAAGTAGGAGCTCAAAGGAAGTTGAGATCAATGATTCCTCCGCCAGTATATCTTCGAGAGAAGGCTCTATATCAACAGAATCACTACTTCCGGCGAAGGCCCCAACAGAACAACTTGGGCTTCCTTCCACTAGATTTGATCACAAAACTCAGGTTGATTATTGCTCCACATCTCAATCTTGGATATTACAGGCTATGCAACAACCAGAGTCTTCTCCCACTCCTTACCCCACAGACAGAAAAAAACTAATTAAGGAAAAAGATGTTAGATAGGAAAACTTGCATATGAACAACATGGTCAAGAGAGGCCCTCTAGGACTGGTAGATGACTAATGGAGATGGTAAAGTAGGGTTAACCTTATAGCCAGAAGTTGTTGTAAAGGATTCATCACATGAGCTATGACACATAATGCTATGCAACATTAATGTTCAGCAATTCTGCTGAGATTATGCCATATTAGAAGTTGAGATGGTGCATTACAGTTTTGAGTTTAAATGATGCACTCTGGTCTCATTATTGATTGTTTGAGGGTTCTAAGAATCCGATTCGAACAGGATTTCATTTTCACTCATCCATACCAGATTTCACTTATTTTATATTGATGTTTTCACATCAATTAATTTGCTCAATGTTGGATCTGCACAAATATGAAGATGCTCTCTGTTTAAGCATGTTTTCTTTTTCCATAAGTTATTTACATATCATAATAAACACAATTATGAATCAATTTTTGATATTGATGTTTGTATTTTTGTAACAGGCCCACCTTGGTACTGGACTAAAGCAGTTCATGGAAAATGTTTCAAGGAAGATCAACCTGAAGAGGTTATTGGCCCCTTCTACCACTGGAGCGGTATTGTTCTATTGCTGTTCCTTTTTCTGAACTTGTTTATATTGCACAATTGTCCTAATTCTAGTTTAGTGCTTCTAATATACTGTGTCTAAAAGGAAGACACGTTGAAGCTTTTCGGTCATGCAGTTGCAACTAATGAATTACATAAAACCTCAAACCTATTTTTTAAGGAGTAATAGCAGGACATGTTTTAGACCTATCCACCCTGAAAAAATTTCTTATTATTTCTGTTCTCAAAGAATTCTTCTTACGAAGGGTTGTCTTTTGGCAACCATCAATGTACAAGCTCCTTGTTTGTAATTTGTAGGGTGGTTCTCAATGTGTACTAAATTCTGTAAATCCTTGATTATTATAGGCATCTGTAGCTGCAAGAGCACACTTACACCCATTGGAGTAGTTCATTGATATCATCTGTCATTATGTGGTTTCAAAAACAATGAGACACATGACTTAGGTTAGGAATTCTTCTTTGGCGATAAAAAAAACTATTCTATGT
Source organism: Solanum chiquidenum (assembly GCA_029582725.1). NCBI lineage: Eukaryota > Viridiplantae > Streptophyta > Magnoliopsida > Solanales > Solanaceae > Solanum > Solanum chiquidenum. The sequence continues at coordinate 33,816 of JAJOOS010016075.1, forward strand.
TAGCATTTTATAGATCCTCTAGACATTAGCAGTCACCAGTATCTACATGCTGAATAAATACACAAGTTGCACTAGCACTAACAAGTGGTCAGTATATTTTTATTTATTTTTTTAATTTTTTTTTACAGATTGCAGGTTTTATAGTTGGACTTGTACCTCAGTTAAGGAAGTTGATGATTGGTGATGTAGCTCCTTTACGTGTAATCGAAAATTCAGCTATTTTACTAGGGTATGACACAACTACTAGTCTGTGTGAATAGACTATAACAATTGGTTCATATTTTGAGAATCAATCAAAAAATAAAACTGCTATACCTTGAGAGTGCCTGCATAAAATGCAATCGCTTTAGAATGCCATTTTGCAGCCATATATGATATGCTTTCTAGCTGTAGATCAATCTGGAGATAATGTCACAAAATCAAAACTTGTGCTACTTGGTCGCGTCACTGAATGTAATCCATAAAGCATCTTTGACTTGTTGAAATGATTGCAGGGATGGAGCCATTCCACTTCTAACGCTGATCATGGGAGGTAACCTTTTGAAGGGTTTGACCGGTTCAGGGATTCAGAAATCCCTACTTCTTGGCATTATTGTTGTCAGATACATTGCCCTACCTCTTATTGGTATCCTTGTAGTCAAAGGAGCTATTAGCTTGGGCTTGGTGCAACATGATCCATTATATCAATTTGTGCTTTTACTTCAATTTGCACTTCCACCAGCAATGAACATTGGTATGACATTCAACTAGTTATTATCTGTCCTGTTCTTTTCGTGTTTTTTTTTGGCCCGACCACAATTTCAAAACCCCAAAGATCCCTATGTTTGCTCTGCATTAAATGGACAAGACAATACTTGACAGTAACCACTTGTGGCATTAATGTAAATGTGTCTGTTGCTATACAAAGTCTTAGATGAGATGACACAATTCTTGTTTCACTTGGCAGGCACCATAACACAGTTATTTGGAGCTGGTGAGAGTGAGTGTTCAGTGATTATGTTTTGGGCTTATGCATTGGCTTCAATAGCGCTTACTCTGTGGACAACATTCTTCATGTGGCTTGTATCTTAACTTCATTTTTTTAATATCAGACATAAACAAGTTGACACGTCCACTAGTCTACTATGATAACGAAAATCAGGAACTAAAAGTTTAACCCTGTTAGATGTAATCATTAATATAACCCGTGTTATCAACAGCCAAAAAGCTATAAGGCTTGTTGGGGCTTTAAGTGCAAATAAAGATTCTGTAGTGTCATTTCTTCAAGCAAATGCTCATTTCGCAAGGAAAAATTTGTCTTGGAGCCTAGATGACGACACTAAAGCGCCCAACGTGTTTCAAGCGGGCTTAAACGTGCCTTTGACGACATTATTAATAACATGACCCACACAAACACAGTTGCTTTCTCTAAAGCAAGGCATTCTTGGAGTAGTGAAGCGGAGAAGACATGTACAAGGCATTTAGAGATAATAAGCAAAGAAAAATAAAGTAGGCACAGCGATTATTAAACTTTGAAGACAATTTGCAGCTAAACACCCCAAGTAATGTGATAGCAAAATGTATCATTGCACATAGTTGTGCTTGCAATTGGTCCAGTTGATATTAAAAGACAAGGTTTAAAGATGAAACGCATCATCATACTAATTGATACTACTAATAAAAGATGCTTGAGAAAAGCAATAAAAGCTTGCGATAGGGTTAGACGAGTTTTGTTGATCAAGTTGGAACTTCAACACATGGGTCCTGTGCTGACTTTTAGAGAGGAGTTTTGTCGAGATCATCAAAATAGGGATGTTCCATAGCTTTCTTAGCTGAAATCCTCCTAGACGGCTCATAATGCAACATCTCCTGCAAACACAAATTGTTCACACCATAAATCATCCACTCATTCGAATAGGCTAATAAAGTCAGACAATCGTAAAAGAAAAAAGAAAAACCTACACTGAGAAGGTGAATCCCATCTTCATCAAGACCAGGGACAACAGTTGAGAGTGGTTGTGGTTTCCATTGGGGGTATTCATGCCAGTTAACTAACTTGCTCACCCCAGGCCAGAGTTCTTCGTTAGGAGTACCTAGCAATCTGCACCGCAATTCTGTTACGATTAGAATAGTGGAAAAGGTGAGGAGGAACAAAGCTCAAAGCTGGTGATTTTTAGCTCTAAACCTGAAAATGTGAAGCAGTTGTTGCAGCTCAGAGTCTCCTGGGAAGAGGGCTTGGTTTGTCACTAGTTCAGCTGAGGTTGAAAACAAACCACAAAAGAAAGAACAATTATAACTCCATGCTTAGTATATTACATAACCTACAAGGAGGAAAAGATCATTCGGAAGAGGAATGATGAATAAGAGTTTTACCAAATATACAACCAACAGACCACATATCAACTGCTGTGGAGTAATGAGTAGCTCCAAGAAGAACCTCAGGGGCTCTATACCACAGGGTTAATATCTGAAGGAAAAAGGGAATATTTTCACATTCAGGGGATCTAAAGAGCATAGATAAATGAGGATAGCTGCTGCAGAAGAACAGTAAAATTACCTCATGCGTGTACTTCTTAATGGGCAGAGTATAAGCTCTGCCAAGTCCAAAATCTGCTAATTTGAGCACATTCGTCTTACGGTCCATCAGAAGATTGTGTGGTTTCAGATCCCTGCAGCAACAAATTGAAAAAGTGACAAAACGAACCATGAAAAGCACATCTTTATGAGTTTGTGTATAAACAAAAGGTACAAGTGTGGTTTTACCTGTGCAACACACCATGACCATGGCAGAAAGCAACCCCTTTGCAGAGCTGGTACATCAAGCTCTGTTTGAAAGAGCACAAATTTATTAAACATTAAACTGCAGAGTAACAAATGTGTGAGAAGTAGCATACAACTCCGATCATTTAGACTACAAACCTTGACAATTTTAAGGGGCATAGTTTCTCCTTTTGCACGGAAAGTACGAATAAATTTCTTGACATCAGTATCCATGTACTCAAAGACCAAGTAAAGAACAGTCTTTCCTTCTTTGTTCTGCCCTTGTTTAACATCCATCAGCCTGATTGTACAATTATAGGGCATCGTATAAAAACGCAAGATACAGATATCAATAACAAATGACAAACCTAAAGAGTGAAATATACAAAACTAAATGAAATAGATATAACCCGCCCCAATCAGATAGAAATGAAATCTCAATTGAAAGTAAAAAAAAAAAAAAAAAACCCTAGAAATGCGAGAAATTGAGTAACGAGGATACCTAACAATGTGGGGATCCCTTGAGAGCATTCTGAGGAGTGAGATCTCACGGAGAGTAGTTGGAGGAACACCTTCTTCGTCCTCATGAAGCCTCGTCTTCTTCAGCGCAACAATCTTGCCAGTAACCCTATCTCTCGCTCTGTACACCTTTCCATAGGTACCCTCCCCAACCTTCTCCAGCTTCTCAAATGCCTCCATCGCCGATACACTCTTACCAACATTTTTAGCAGCCTCCATTTCTTCTCTCTCGCTGTGTGTGTGTGTGTATGCTTATGGGGATTTCTCTATTGGAGCGTCTCAGTGACCCGTTTTATATACTGAACCGCCTACATCTTGCACAACGGCACCATTTTTGAATTTCAAACGAGATTCACTGTGATTTCCTAATTCCATAACTGCCCCTCTACTTTTCGAATTCCCTATACGTAATTTATTTTTTCCTTTCTTTACCACTTCACTTTGTAAGAGAAAATTATCAAAATGGTCCTTAATTGTATGGATTTTGATATCATTTGGTCCTTCATGTATAAATATGATGAAAATAGTTTCCAATTATTTTAAAAAATAATCAGTTTAGTCCTCGGCATGTGTACACTAGCTATCAAATTACAAAATGAAGGTACTTCCTTGTATCATTCAATTCGATTTCAGAACCCACATCATAATTTTTAACCTTATCTTGAAAGAGCCTTTCAATTTGAAGAAAATTATAATTTTATGGTGAGTGAATGAATACATTGGGAAGTAGGTTTTCTATAAAGAAGGCTGCGTCGTTATGGATTGAAGGTTTGAGTTATGTAAAGATTAAGTGACATTTATATATATCATGATTAGATGATCAATTAATTGAACATAATTAAAATACAAGTGTGTATTAATAATGAAGAGCAATTGTACTAGCAGAGACAGTGGACATAGAGAATGCAATTACTTGTGTTTCTCGACCGATCCTTCACATATTTGTTCAAAGAACCCTTCTTTTTTGTCATTCCTTGCACAAGGATTTACAAAATACAGGTTGCTGCCTACACAAGTACTCCTCGACATAAATCAATACCTAACTAACTTATAAAGATTAAAGAACAAAAGGCCGCTTAGCAGATACAAAATCAGTTCATACACGTACAACACCTAGTTACCTCCTTTATCTAAATACAGCTCTCGGGTCAGATCTAATTCAACCATATAGACGGAAACTCTTACATTACAAACCTTCATCCATAGCAAAACGACAACACATGCAATCCCGAGAGGCAAAAAGTGCTCGAGATACTTTGGGAGTCACAAGTTTCTCCAATGGTTGTGTATATATACAAAGAATTTGAAGTGCCTTCTATAGCTCAAGTTATTCGATTAAGCCTCATACTCTGCACCTTCAAAGATATTCTCAGCTTCTGCTCCTCCATTTCTCTCAAGATACTCAACAATTTTGCTCGATAAGCTTCACAGGTCTCAGTTGCATTTACCACAGCAGTCGTTAATTCCCGAATTTTCTCATCTTGACTCTACAAAAGGTAAAAGAAATGCATAGTGTCAGTTGCACACTCAAATTAGTAATGCATCAATGGTAAAAAGAGCATCAGAAAACTATTATTGAACTTCTATTAGGGAAATCTAGTTGTCACGATTTCCTTTATAAAACCACAAGTCAGAATTGCTAATGCAAATGTCAATGTTTTTTATTCAACTCATAAAATCATAGGAATTTTAATTCATTAAACTAATTCACAATTTTAACTCATAAGTAGCAACGGAACTTCATCTGACCTTCAAACACTGACAATGCTAATTCATTAGACTAATTCACAATCTAAGAAATATAGATTTCATAATACTCTCAAGGTCTACTGACACCAAATAAAAGTAATGCATGTGGAGATGTGACCAGTGAATATCTACAAGGTGCCAAGATGCAAGAAGCAAAATTCATTAATCATTTGGTATGGGCATCTGGAGACAAGAAAGAAACAATTCACTTAAGAGTCCCTTGTTCAGCAGCTATCACAGATTCAACATCTCTTAGTTGCAAACTGCAACGGTTGAATTTGTTATATTTTAAAAAAAGAAAGACAGATAAATAACACAAACAATGAAAAATCAGAGACCAAAGCGCAAGCAGATTACTTATGATCAGAACCTTAAGGGGAGCCATGATTTGAGCGCTGAATGGTTATGTTTAGCAATTGCAAAAGTTCGCTATCCTAATAAAACGGAAAAAATGTAGAGCCAACACTTCTGTTTTCCTAATGAGTATTTTCTAAGTTGCTCGGACTCTCCAAAAATGTTGCCACACCCGTGTTGAATCCTCCAAAACTGCACTACTTTTGAAGGGTCTGACATGCACCTGATGTCATTTTTGAAGAGTCCGACAAACATAGAGCATTTTGACCTCTTTAAATTCTCAATACAGACAGATTTAGGCCCCCTGTGTTCCCCCCACCCCCTCTCCTCTCCTCCTCTTTGCAATAAATTTTGTGAATGCCACTGCCGCTGTTCCTCTTTCTTTTCCTTTTTGTATAGCGATGGTGACGGACCAATTTGAGAGCGTCTTGACTATTTCATGCGGTACCAGCACCTTTCCACTAGTACAAGTACAGGGTAATTCCTTCGCAAGTAGCCAACATTTTAGTTCCATCTTCATTGACCACTAGGTCATGCCTTTGGGTGCAGTGAATGCCATAAATTCTTGATGCAGTAACTAATGTTTAGAAGTTACAATGTACAATTTAGCAACACTACAAAGCCACAACATACAATATAGGTAAAAGATTTAGGGATAGACGATCTCTCTGATTTACTTCCATACCAATGCTTAATCACCAAGAAGGAAGACAAAAAATTAATACAAACTTGTGGTAAAACAAAATGCATGATATAACACCAGCAGAAAGAACCTCCCACTAATTTCTGGGTGGAGACGAAGAGTTCAAAGGAAAAAAAAATTACCAGCAAGCTGGGATCATCACAAGCAGTTTGATTTCCATTCAAGTTGAATTCCTTTTCTTTGTTCATGTCTTGACTCAGTGGCTGTGCTGGAGTACCGCACATAGCAGCAGCAACCTTCTTGGAAGCTTCACATAAAGCATCCATAGCAACTAGGTACACACTTTTCGAATCCACTCCTTCTTTGACATAGTTAGTTGCTTCCAGGCTTAACTTTTCAAAGCGATCAGTGAAGGAGTCGTTATGGCTACTTGGCAATCCAAGTTTGTCTTCATCCAATACAACCTCGCTCTTGGCTTTTCTTGTCCAACGTTTTAGTACATAATGTGATAGAAGCCTCAGAACATTTTTCACTCTAAAAACAGCTAAAATGTGCCTACAAAGAATACCTGAAAAGTCAAACAATTGGCAACTACAGCTAGCTTTCTTCTCAACGACATTATATTGGACATAATGTACTTTATGGTCCTCTCCAAATTTTACCACTTGATATATTACATCTGATCCTGCATCATTAATTACAGTTGCAGGATAAGCCAAAATTTCCATTAGTTCTTGTTGGAACATCAAAAATATTTCCCTGGTATAAATGTTAGCTGCTTGTTTTTCCATGGGAGATGGGGTCTTCAAAATAGGAGCAATATTTATAGTATCATACTCCGCCTTCACCTCCTTCTCATGCCTGCTTGCAGTAGCTTTTTCATACTGACTCATTAGGATGTGAATGTTAGTCGATGCATCTATATATCCATCGAAGAATGAGCCTGTACTATCACTAGTTTTAGCAATAGATGTATCTCCAAAGAATGTATCTCGAAGGTAAACTGGAACCCAGTGTTGTCGAGCATCGTACATTGACTGAAGCCAATCATCATCTATCAGATTGTATCTTCCAAGTAGGGATACCCAGCATAATTCAAACTCCGCAATTGTCTCAGTCAAGTTGACACATTTCTGGAATTCTGCTTCAAAAGTGGGGAATGACTGGAGTGAGTGTGAGAACCTCTCCTGTGCTTCTCTAAAAATATTGGATTTGCAGAAGCGGTGACGAGTGCCTGGAAATACGTCTAATATGGCTGACCTGATGATCCTATCATGATCTGAAGTTATAGAAATAGGATGGCAACCAGACATTGCAGCAAGCCAATTTTCGAATAGCCAAATGAATGATGACTCTGATTCATTGAGAAGCAGGGCACAGCCAAATAAAACAGGTTGACAATGATGGTTTACTCCTATAAATGGTGCAAAGGGCACCCGGTATCGGTGAGTCCTATAGGTGGTATCAAATGTAACTGTATCTCCAAAATAAGAGTAGTTCTTTCTAGAGGTTGAGTCGGCCCAAAAGATGTTTCCCGATGAACCATCTTGAACAGCATAAAAGAAATCAGGATCCTCAGCCTGCTTCTGCTTCAAATACTCAAAAATATAGTGAGCACCACTCCCTAGAGTCCTTTGCCTGCTTTGGTTCATATAATTCTGGCAATCAACTTTTGTGAAACCAACGTTATTAACTCCACCAGATTGCTTTATTAGGACAGACATAACACCAGTAGCGCCCAAACCAGCAGCTTGGAGCGTATCAATCAAGCTGCGGGCAGGACCAGAAACATGCCTATGTGATCGAATCAAGTGGACTTGATCAAGGGGTACAAGCTTATGATTATGATCCTTGATGAATTTAGTAATAGCCCACTTACCAGAAGTCTGTTTCTTTACAGTCAAATGAGCCTTACAGCCGACCCTAGAGACAATCCGCTGTCGCTTGGGTTTGTGTTGAGCACCATTATCAGGCCTAGGGTTAAAACCCTCTTTGGAACATACCAATTGGCGGGTACTAATAGAGTTATCACGACGTGAACGTCGATAAGCGCTGACCCGAGTGCCAAACCCAACTCTGCGGGCATAGGAGTTGTAGAATATCCTAGCAGCCTGCTCGGATTCGAATTCCATGCCCTCGTAGGGTTCTAAGTCGGAAGAAGAACACTGTTGTCCTAAATCCACACCAGAAACATTGAGGTTATCTTCTTCTTCGGCAGAACCCATATCGAACTCCATTGCATCGTTTTCCAAATTTAAGGGTTCAGATTCCATAATGCGCAGAAAAGAAACAGAAACGTACTATCGAAAAGTTTTGTTAGAGAGGAATTTGGTTAGTAGAGAAAATAAATTATTGACTAACCCGCAGGAAGAGAAAGACCAATTGTACAGCGCGGGCATTTGCTTGGGCATGGCAACCTCCTCCAAGCTCAGTAATCTCAGCAAAAATGGCGACCTTTTTTTTTTCCTCAAAATTTTGAGCTTTATTAGTACTGTTTAGGGATCAGATTTTTTTGGACTTTTTCCACACTCTTTACCAAATTATTTAAATTTAACATAGTTTTTTTTTACTTTTTTTGTACAGAAAATAGAGAGTATGCGACTGTAGCAAATTATGAATTTTTTTCATATGGAATGAAACAATTATTAATCATCAAATACCATATTATTCTCTGATACACCAGTTTTTTTTATAAAATTATTTTCTTTGTTTATTTTAAACTTTGTTTTTCCGGGTAAAACATGAAATTAAACTTGGAGCATTGTGCATGGTTACAATAGTTACTAAGTCACTAGGGAGTAGATACAAAAGGAAGAGGGTATAAGGGAGTCTGTACAAAGAGATGAATTCGTTTGAGTTACTAGTCTTCTCTATAACAACGTTTTGTTACAACAGCCAAAAAAATATCGAGACAAACAAGAAGGTTTGATTGCATATGTTCAAACTTCAAAAACCTACTTAATGTTTGCATAGAAATAAATCAATATTGTAGTAGTTTAATAAGTACAATGTTTGATTGCTCCATTTCGTTTTCCTCGAGTATATACATACACAAGTAATGTATGAATTTATGCGTGCGATATAATGTGAAGCAACACCAGGACCATTTAATCAAACATAGAATATACTTCACAAGACAAGTGAGATAAATTGTACAATTTCAGTTGTAGTTTGATCTGTGTCTCAAGTAGGCAGGATCAAGCTGTGAAATGAACTCATCAATATGCTTGTCTGAACTTCCACTTGTGTCAATTGCCTCCTTAGCCAATTCTTTCAAGCTAGTAATAGTCTTTCTAATTTCTTGTCCTCTCTCTCCTTCTAAAACTTCCCTGATGCACCTGTATATCTCTTCACTTGTAGTGACACCTTTCTCATCCTCATTTGCTTTAGCTATCAACCCCACACTCCAAACTTTCTCTAGAAAATGTGCGTTGATTATTTGGTCTAATATTTGAGGCATTGCAACTATAGGCACACCGAAGTTTATTGCTTCTAAGGTTGAGTTCCATCCACAGTGTGATATGAAGCATCCGATTGCATGATGTGCTAGTACCTCTAATTGTGAGCACCATGTCACAACCAATCCCTTACCTGATGTCTCTTTGCTGAAATCGATGGGAAGCTTACTCTGTTCATCAGGTTTCACCACCCATAAGAATATAATGTTGCTTTGCCTGAGAGCATCAGCTAGTTCTGTTATTTGTTCTGCACACAAATTTGCTGCACTTCCAAAAGAGACGTAGACGACTGATCCAGTTTTCTTACTGTCAAGCCACTCCATGCAATTGCTAGAATTTGGCTTGTGAATATTGAAGCCATACTCGTTATCATTTTCAACTCGTTTGTCAAGATAAAATGATGGCAATGTTGGACCTATCGTTACTACATTCCAAACTTTCTTCATCCATTCGACAACCTAAATTCAGATTAATTAGCTGAGTGAGTCAAACAATTCATCTTCCTTAAAATAGCGGATGTAATTTGGCTAAACAAAGGACTTGGTGATTAGTAGCTGGTTCAACAAGAGCAATTTGATCTTATTGGCTTGCTTATTCAACTCGTTTGAGCAAACCCCGTCTTCACTTTGTCCCTCTTCCCCACCTGTCCCAACAAGTTATACTTGGCGCTGAAAAATTCCAGCAAGTTATAAGCTTTTAAAGCTTGAGAACAACAAATCAAATGTGTGTTATAGGTTCTTTGACAAGAAAACAATACATTACCAGCCCGAAGTATTATTAACTTCTTGTCCCCAAGTCTGGCGTGCATACATAATCAAGACTAGCTAGAAAAGATTGAAAGAGCACATGAGATATGGTGTACCTACCTCTTCTTCCAACTTATCGAATGAGTTAAAGAGGACCCAGTCTGCCTTTCCAAAGTTGTCAAACTGGCCAAGTATGTGAATGATTATTGGGGGATACCGACCAGTGCTACAACCAAGAGATGGCAGATTCGGAAACTTGAGCTTTGGCAATCCTGTGATTACCGGAAAACTAGGCATGGAAAGAGGAGTCTTTTCATAAACCTCACAGTACATGGGATAGTAGGTAGCAGCAGTAGCACATGATTGAGTGAAAAAGGCCGCGCCAGCTATGCCCAATTGGGTTGTAATTTTGGAAGCCCAGGGAATGTTAGCATCATAAACAAGGCACTTAACAGGGTGTTCATGATCCAAGATGAATCTGGTGAGGTTTGTTGATCCACTGGCCTGGAATCTGTCTAGAAATCCTTTGAAACCTCCAGGACCTACCACCCCGCCTTGGGAGCAATCATCGTAAATGGATTCAAAAGTGATCATGGAGTAAGATAAAGTAGCTTTCATGGACTTTGCATTGGAGAGTGTGGTGGCTACAGTGATTTTGATTCCTTTGGAAGCCAGGCGTTTTGAGAATTGGAGCATCGGATTAATATGGCCCTGTCCCTGATCTGCTAGCACAACAATATGATGTGCTTTCTCAATTCTTCCTTGCTCCATTGTCTGCAAACCAATTTGCAAGAAAATTTATGTTATTATGACTAAAACTACTACCAGAAGGAAAGAAGAGGCAAAAGTCACGACTTTTTCATCTGTTATGATCTTTGCTATGACATCAACATAGCCAGCAAGCAAAATTATGTGTGTTCACATTGATAACATCGAGTAGGACCTTCTATGCAATATCCATTACACTAGAAATAAAAGAATATTCTACAACCGTCCGTGTCTTTTCTTATTGAAAATGTAATCAATAGGGCAGTTGTTATATTTGTTGTCCATTTAAGCAAAACAATATGCCGTCTTCTACCTACTTTCTCCAATTAAAATATAAGGATAGTGATTTATCCAATTAAATATGCCAAACAAACAGCTTCTGATTTATCCAATTAAATATGACAAGTCTGCTTTCTTCAGCTCTGTTTCCATTACCTGTAGAGAAATGCCCAGTCAAATTACATTGGATTGCGTGCAGGTGATGCAGGAAGAACAATCAGAAGCATAAAGTTAGCGAATCCATAATAAAACAACATGTGCTTGCATTCAAATGTAAGATTCCAGGAGAGATGAGTAAAGCACAACGATTAAGTAAACAAACTTCTGTGTCTAACCCTAAAAGATAAGAAAAATTATGACAAGTGAATCTATACTATAGTGATTTAACTTCTAGTATCTACAACCTCTGCCAAATCCTTTGGTTCTTCTCAAGAGTGAATTGAATGCGAGATTGATTTCAGAGTTAGCTAAGATCAATTGTCGTTCACGAAAACTTCAGTGATCCCCAAAACAATAGTTTTCAGTGGCTGGGATCAAGCCTAGAGAAAGCCATTTCAAACAACTCCGATTAAAGAGTGGCTGGTCTAGTTGAGTTAAGCAAAAAGATCAGCCACTCTGCACCAGATAATAGGGGGAAACTCCTTCAAATACAAGTATATCTGGTGCACAGAGCATCCCGAACAAAGCATACAGCTGATCAGAACAGTCACAAGCAGAGAGAAACCCTTGAGTTCAACAAGTCCAATTAGGGCACGTGAAAAAGCAGTTCACTTGCTAAAGAGACAAATGTGCCAGCCCAAGGACAATTGCAGCAAACCAAGTCTGCCTTCAGCCCTATGCAGTTTAAAGCAATGGTCGTGAAAGATAGTCAATTAAATTTGGTAGATGTTTTCAGATGGAATCAGTGGAGGACATGAAGATGTCTTTTTTTTTTTTTTGGTAACTAATCATTCTTATTACCAAAAGTAAACATTACATAGCATATAAAAAGATCAACTGTTGGACATAGCCCCCACAGTTATCTTTACTAAGGATCGTTTGATACAAATGGCAGAAAAGACTCATAGTCAAAACCTAATTACATCAATCTAAGAATTAGGTAGGATAAAAATTGTAATTTTTCAGCCATGCTGCAAGTTTGTTCTGGTTTGCGCCTCTAGCATGAATGTCCTGTATGATGAGCTTGATCATAGCCTGAGGAGTCTGCCTTTTCTTTTGAAAAACTCGAGTATTCCTTTCCCTCCAGATATAGTATACTGCAGCAGCCAACATCATTCTGTAAACCTCATCTTTTGGGTTCCTTCCTTTAGCATGCACTTCAGCCCATTTCAGTTCTTCTGACCATTGAGCAGGGACCTTCGTTATGCCAATCCACTTCAGTAATTGCTTCCAAACTTCACTAGATACCTCACATACATAAAATAAATGGTTCAAGCATTCAGGTTTGTTCCCACACAGAGGGCACATCTGATTTGTCGTTACACCCCACTTGACTAATCTATCTCGAGTGTTTAATCTTCTAAGTGCAGCCAGTCTCAAAATAAAAATCCATCTGGGAAGGCCACTATTATTACAAACCAGTCTTCTCCATGACACCTTCTGAAACTGTCCTCTCAGCTTTACATAGAATTGCTTGATTGAGAAGTTAGGCATAGTTAATATGTCATCCACACTATATCCCACTTGAGAAAAGTATTTAGTAGCCTTAAGGATCCTTTGAATGATCCACGAGGCCTGGTTGGGAATGTCTTCTTTGCATGGACTGTAAGTTGTACTCCCGAAAGAAAAAAAAAAGTATCTCATATGTCAGAGGAAACAGGCAAATAAGGTAACTTTCAGCATGAGATAAGGAACACAACAAACCATTTGTAAAATGAAATTCTAGCTAAATCGGGTGAGTGGATATAATAAAAGACCAGATGACACAGAGAATGCAGAACAATGAATTCATCAAAGTCGAAAAAGATAACAACTTGAACCTAAAGAGTGTACGAGTGGGTTAGAGTCTCACATTGGTTGGGAATGGACTGGTGGTCTGCTAATATGGACTTGGGCAATCCTCCCCTCATGAGCTAACTTTTTGAAGTTGAATTAGACCCAGGTATCAAATCCTTACAAAGAGAATCTCATTCAACTTTAAATAAAACAAATTACAATCTAAATCCTAAGGTAAGAAAATTGGGGTGGGAATTCCCCAGGAACAGAGATAACTTATTTCATATATAGAACATAAAATAGTTCTCTCAATAAAGTGCATAACACAGAAACATGTTTCATGGGAACATATTTCTCTGATTTTAGTACCTTTGTGCTTGAGGATTCTAGAAATTGCAACTGCATCATTCTCCTACCACTAAACAAGCAGAGAGTCTCTCCACCTTTTGGCACTCAAAGTTCTTAATCAAGGCAAATATTCACAAAGTGGGAGCATTCTGGAGCGGTAATTTCTTTTCCTTGATAATTACTCAGTTGTGTATAACTATAAGGCATATGCATCTTGATATAAGTATCCATAAGGTACCAATGAGCATTCACCAACCCGGAAACCACAAACCAGAAACATTCACCGTGAAGATCTGTATTCAAAATGCCACAGCCAAACAAGATAGCAGCACATTCCTGCTTCTAGCTTTGAAGTCTTACATTTACTGTCCAAAGGTGCTGCAACTTTTCCCTGGCAATACAACCGGTTCCAGAATGACATATTCAAATCTCCGAAACCAAAGACACTCAATAGGTGACTCTAATCTTGTTCGGTATCTCACCAGTAATTCCCACATGAGCATTCACCATCCCTGAAATGATGAAACCTATTTCCATCTCTGACGATGATTTCTCTTGCCTCAACCTTCGACATGAACTTGAAGGCATTGTGGCAGTCACCACAAATCCGAAGGTTCTTGAAGACCCTAATTGTGGCTCCACGGGGAAGCTTCAAGAGCCCAAATACAACCGCCAGCTTTTCACTATGAGTTGAAAGAGCATACTCCTTTTGCTCAGTCTCCATATCATGCAACACATATTGCGTGTCTGGAACATATCCCATTTTCCTCATCTTCAGCCTTAATTCCTCCAGGTAGTTGTACACTACTTGAATTTCAGGATGTGCAGTATCACCCACCAAAAAGACGTGAACGGTATTCTCAACCTTTATCCAACTACACCCAGGCTCTTTTTTCACCCCTTGGTCTCTCATCAGTTTTCTCACCTTAGCAGCGTCATCCCATCGGCCTGCAGCAGCGAATGTGTTAGCTAGAAGTATGTAGGTTCCATCATGTTGTGGCGTTAACTCAAAGAGTTGTTCTGCTGCTTCAACCCCCAAATCCACGTTCCTATGAGTTCGGCAACCAGCAAGAAGAGCTTCCCAAATAGGTGCTCCAGGTTTATAAGGCATATTCTGGATCACTTCTTTTGCTTCTAATAACCTTCCAGCTCGAGACAACAAATCAATTAAACGGGCATAGTGATCTTCTCCAGGGATTATTTTATAAACACTGTGCATTATATTAAAGTAGTGTTGTCCCTTTTCAACCAATCCGGCATGACTACAAGCAGATATAACCGTGAGAAAGCTTATCCTATCAGGCATTATATTTTCATCTAACATCTGTTCAAAAAGTTCAACCGCTTGAACACCATATCCATGCTGTCCCAAGGCAGCAACCAATGCATTCCAAGACACCAAATCTACACAAGGCATTGTGAGAAACACATTACGTGCAGCTTCAATGACCCCAGATCTTCCATAAAATGTGACTAATGCATTTCCAGCTGAAAGGCTTGAATCATAACCACGCTGGATTAGTTGAGCATGGAGTTGGCATCCTGTTTCTAGCGCTCCAAGCACTGCACAAGATGTAATAGCTCCAGCAAATGCATAGTCACACAGCTCGATCCCCTTTACTCTCATTTGGTTGAACAGTTTGAGACCATCTTCTCCAAGTCCATTTTGTGCTAATCCTGATATCATTACTGTCCATGCCAGGGAATTCTTCTCTGGCATCTCATCAAAAAATAACTTAGCTTCATTAATCCGCCCTGCACTCACATATGCTGATAGAACTGCATTCCATGAAACAAGGTCCTTAAAAACTAGATTATCAAAAACTTTTCTTGCATCATCAACTCTACCACATTTCCAATATAATGTTATTAAAGCATTATATACAGACACATGGATTTTCTCTTCTGTTCGTCTAACATAAGCATGCACCTGCTTTCCTAGAAGAAACAGTCCAGCATCGGCACAAGCACTGAGGATACTGGTGCAGGTAAACTCATCTGGCTTCATCCCTGCTAAATACATTTTCCTTAACATATCTAATGCTTCAAAGATGAAACCTTTATGCACATATCCGGAGATCATGGCATTCCATGCCACAAGCAACTTCTCATCCATACCATCAAACACCTTCCGAGCAGCATCAAGATCATCATTCTTCACATACCCTGTGATAATCGTAGTCCAAGACAAGTCATCCCGTTCTGGCATCTCATAAAACAACTTGCTAGCTGAGTCCATCAACAGCAAGGATGATGCTAGGGGTGACGAAGCACATCTGACATAAACAGATATAAGTGCATTGACAACACACTTAAAGTTGGCCATGCCTGACTTTGCAACAGCACAATGCAGCTGCCGGCAGTGCATTTCATGATCAGCTATAAGGGCTAAGGCTGCAAGTACGGAGGTGTAGGTATACTCATCGGGTTGAAAATTTTTCCACCTCATATCAAGAAATAATTTTATAGCAGCATGGCCATCGTTGTTGTGTGAATAGCCTGTAATCATAGCGTTGTAACAAACAGTGTCACGGATACTTAATGGGGTTTTGTCAAAAACCTCTCTTGCAAGCTTGGGCTCTCCGGAAGCAGAGTATGCAGCAATCATAGTTGTTCTTGCCACTACGTCTGGTTGGGGAATTCTATCAAACAGGTGCTTTGCATAAACAAGACCGGAATTTTTGCAATAGATATTGATTAAGCTATTAAGGATGTGGCTACGCGGGCTGAATCCGGAGGTGATCATGTTGGCATGGATTGATCGAAGAAGAGCAGACGCTGAGGTGGCATGCTTATGCTCTCGGCAAAGAAGTTGGAGCTGGACTGCGTAGAAGTTAGCAATGGAACCCGTGGCTGATTGGTTCTGCAAAGATGTTTTGACGGCATTTTTCATGATTGAAAAAGGTAAATATAGGGAATGAAAAACAAAGAGAAGTTGTTGAAGAGAGCCTAGCCTGGCAGTGGATTTTTTGAATTGAAGAGAAAGACGACGATGCCTAGGATGAGAGTTCAACCAAGAATTGCCCACTCCGCAAATTCAAATACCACCAGAATAATAGTAGTAATATTTTGCTCTCGAGGCAACTATTTTTCTTCTTCTGTATCACTCCTCCTATTCTAACTTCAAATGCAGACACTCCCACAAGGCATATATAGGTTTGTTGGACATCATCTTCTTTATTTATGGAAAAAAAAAGACGATTTTTTTTAATGGTATGTAACACAGGAAGAATATGTCAATTGGGATTTGCTCATCAAATAAACAACCATAAGAAAACTCAAAAAAACTATTGATTAAACAGACCAGTGCCTTCATATATTTAAGTACTTGAAGAGTATTTTAAGTGAAATACTGACTGCACTCATAAAATTCGTGTCCATTGTTTTCTAAATTTTCCAAACACTAATACTAAGTATTTTTTACTGTCAAGTTCGACCAAATATTGTCTAAACACTATTTAGTCGTCAAGAAAAATGATTTGAAGGAGTATATGTATGTATTGTAATAGTTTATTAACGCACAGGAATATTTGGATCCCTCAACAAACTCCCACAAAGTAATATAATCTTCTCAACATTATTTGGCTTTTACAAGATTGAAAAAAGAAAAATGCACAAAAACAACTAAGCAAACAGCCGCAAAAGCAAGAGTTCCTCCAAATCTTTTCAATGTTAAAAGATGATAGGTTCTCATCTAAAATGGTGTGCTCACACTTGAGGGTGACGATATCACTGAAAGAATGTCAGTCACAGAAGCCATGGCACTTAATGCAGCCTTCAGGACGTCTTGTGAGCAACCAGGCTTCACAATTGTACGGACCTGAAAATAAAATAACAAAGCATGTCATAACACAGTCAGAAATGAGACATTAAATGAATAGCCAACAGAAGTTGGTAAAAATTCAGAATTCAGCACCTTGTCTAGGTATTCCTGCAATTTCTTAATACGGCCAATGTAATCCTGGTCTTCAACACAAAGGCTAACGGCCTTGGCATCTGCACCAGGGCCATCAAACTGGAGGGGACCTGGGTTTCTATAAACATCATCCAACAAAAACTTTGTTGCATTTTGACTCAACAGCCTGCACAAAATGAAGAGAGAAATTAGGTGCTGCAAGAGGATACGTATTGCTCCAGCAGTTTACTTACAAAATGCATGTTTAGAGTGTCACTTCTTAAAAGCATCTCCTTTTTATTTGATGTCTACAACTTCCTACCTTTTGAAATTCAAAAGTTCCATTCATTTTAAGCTGAAAATATATATAAACAACAATTCAGAAATTTGACATACTCATATGATTTGCCCCTCAAATCCACAGTAGCAGGATGCAAAGCAGGTACCCCAATTGATGCTTTACCAGGACCACGACCATAACGCTTAACTGTCATCATTGCCTGCAGTAAAGAAGCAGTGAACAGAGCAAATCATTTTTGGATATTCGCAACTTCAAAAAAGTGGAAGCTTAGGGTGCATCTCCGGAAAAGTTCAAAGAAGCTGCTTACAGATATAGGGGCAGCACCACAATGCCACTTGTTGGCAGGATTCTTCAGGTTGGTAATAGTAGCCATGTAACCATTAAGACCAGCAGCTAAAATATGGTAGCAAACATGACCAAGAACCTGCATTTGGTTTTGTCGGAATTATGTATCTGAAGTCAAGATTAGAAAGAAGATATAGAAACTCCAGCAAAACTTACGTAGGCATAGTCACAATCAAACTTTGATGGCAATGATCCCCGTGCTTGATAACCAAAGAAATGGCAAATAGCATTAAATTTCTTTCCTTTGTAAGTTCCTTCTTTCTGTAAAGGAACAGAAGAAAAAGGACAGTCATACATAAAAAATCGGGAGCAAGTATCTTTCGAGTATGTAGCTGCAGTCTTTTTCCTTTTAACTCTCACCTACAAATATTCTGTAAAGCAAAGTAACAAGAAACATCTTGATGAAAATAAAAAGAGAAAAGAATGATTGATCGTCAGGGACTGACTTCCATCAGAGGAAAACTAAAGAATTACTGAATATGAAAATTTTGTGCAATGGGGAAATTTTATCCACCTGATGTTTGAGCCTTTGCAGGTCATACATCATCCCATTGAAGTTAACAAGCAGAACGGAAAAAAGTAATATTTTTTCATGAATAGGAGAAAGAGACAATTTGAGTAACTTCCTAGAACTCTCGGGTTCAAAATATCTTTATCTGCACAAACATCATCCTCAATCATTACGGGACATTGTACTTCTAACTTACTCTCAATCTCTTGTTAGCAATCCCAAAGAATTATTAGATACAACATACTTAATTGATTTCATTAACCTACCAATCGCTTGTTCATTTCTGTTTCCACGAGATGAGCTATAAGTTTCTCGGTCTCAATCTGTAAGGAAAACATTAAAGACAATCAACTGATAGATAGTTCATATATCATCAAGCAGCATCATCCAAACAGCAAGTGTAGTAACCTGTGATAGCTGAGCAGAGTCATCTGATTCTGGGTGTAGGAGAAGCTGCAAAATCACAAGTCTAGGAGTGTAAGTACAGTCCTATGGAACTTCAGTCAGTCAATTTAGACACATACAGAAACTGCACCTGCTTTCTGATAAAATACGGCAAAAATTCGAAAAGTGCAGAAGCCCATGGTGATAGTTGAGAGGAAATCTTATCAGCAGAAACACCTTGCCTGAGTAAACCATGAATTTCCTGGAAATAATAGTCAATCAGAAAAGGCAATGTCATAACAAATCCATATCTCAACAAAGCTTTCTAGCAAAAAAAACTTAACATGGAAGACGCATCATCTTGCACCTCTGTTCTGCTTCTTCTTTTTTTTTTTTTTGGGGGGGGGGGAGCAGTGCCAGGAAGGAGACCTAGAATGCAGCTAAGATATCTTATTAAACAATTTATTTTGCATCATACCTGCAATAGAGCATACACTTCAGGAATACTTTCAATAAGCCCCTCAGGCAACAGGATAACACCGTGATTTTTATCTGAATGCAAAACCTTAGTCAGCTGACCGGAAAACTCAAAAATGACTCTAAAGGAAAATGATAACCTAGTTGCTTCAATACCATGTTCAGCCCTAGCCTGAACCGCATCACAAATTTGTTGTGTGATGTCAAAAATAGTAAGCTTTGATGCAGCTACCTCCTCTCCAAGAATCACCTGCAAGATCGCTCAACATTTATTAAGCAAGAACACTCGCAATATATAAGAAGCACCATGTCCAAGGTGCAGCACCAGCTTATCATCTCAGAGATAAAACTAACCATATTAGGATGTGACTGCAGAGTGCACTCTAATGCAACATGTGATGCCTTTCGCCCCATGAGTCTAATGAAATAGTAATACTGAAATGGAAATATCCCCACAGTACGTTAATAGAAAGACAAAAACAAAGGTGTAACAAGAAACATGTGCTGTAAATCATAATCAACTAGTGAGGACAATCCCCCATCAGGATTTCGTACAACCAGATTAGTATTCTATGTTGTATTTTCAGCACCCTACTACATCAGAAGCAACAACGAAAAACATTTCAGGATATGAATAGAGTTGGTACCTTCTCAGCTGAGAGTGCATCAGTGCATACATTGCTAATTAGTTGGGAGTTAACCTGAGGTGGAACCACATATAATTAGCTTTTCCCTGATCTAAATCACAATTGGATAGAATTCCAGAAATCAAGAAGTCAAAAGACACATCAGCTAGTCCAAGGCTAGTATAACTCAATTAACATCCACAACATCACAAAGAGAAGAAGAAGAGCTACTCCCCATCTAA
>JAJOOS010016076.1:0-29560 GCA_029582725.1 Solanum chiquidenum
TAGCTAAACAAATTTCCGGTAACTTCCGAAGCACATTTTTAAGAACTTTTTGGGTCATTTCAAATATAATCATTTCATTAAGTTCTCGACTCCAAACTCACATATGAGGCTCTAGTTTCACTCTATCATTTTCCGAGTCGTTACAGTCATAAAGGCTATCTTAAAGATATCATTCGCCCTAACCATAAATCGATAGTAATCAACTCTCAATTCAATCTTAAAGGTTACCAAACTTTTAGACAGGTCCTCAATACGCGAAATATGATACTTGTCCTTAATAATACCTTTGTTAAATTTTCTGTAGTCTATGCACATCCTTCTTTTCACAATTAAGACTAGAGCAATTCAAGGATAAATACTTAATCGAATAAAAGAACTTACTCAAAAATTCTTATTACTATTCTTTTAATTCTGTTGGAGCGTTCTGTAAAGAAATGATAAAAATGGGATAAATTCTTAACTCTAAGTCATTAGTTAAATCGACATCACAAACAGGTGGAACACTTACAAAAAAACTATTTCATCACTGATACTGATTCTAAAGGAAAACTATCGATACTCATATCATGAATAATCCAAATAGGTGAGATATCCCTTCTCAATCTACACTGAGTCTTTGAAAATGATATTACATTCCTCGGATAGGTACTAAGGGTAACCAACCACTTCAGTTTAAGAATATGGATGAAGTCAATCTATACCCAATGTGATATCAACATATGCCATATTTAAAACAATTACGTATATCCACATGTTTTGTCCAATCAAATTAACAACTTAAGATCAATGTAATGATCCACCACTAAGAACCATCTAAGGGTGTATGAATACGTACAAACATAGAAGGAGGGTCGTGAAACATATTAATTCAAGCAGTTCCATAGTTAAAAAAAACTGCAAAAGATCGAAAGCATATTGAAAAGTACTCGAAACAACCTTGGCTAATCTAAAAGAGTTAGTTATCTAACTTTATAATATTTACAACCACCCTCACATTGATCCATGATTTGTAGGGTGATTCCTTTCCACTATGTTGATGTCTTTATGAATATTCCCACATAGTTTCATACATGTATCCTTGTACGAACTTTTTTAATAAAGAACTATATTTCCCTTTTTGTTTCAACTTATATTATTGATCCTCAATACAATTTTCAAAAGACACCTCACAAGTTGAATATGTAAATATATCTCATTAAACACCACTTTAAAAGTCTCTACTAATTGGCCTTCAACTTAGCTCATATACCTCGATGTATTATATTGAGACCATGTCACGACCCATGGGTCCCCACTAGATGTAACATGGCGTATAGAACCCCGAAGGACTCCATACAATCCACTTAACTCTCATTAATATGAAATAGAACAATAAGAGTAAAACAATAGTCCAAGTCCAAGAAAGAGTAAAACACTTGTCTCATCATAGCTTTCTAATAAAATAGAATTAAATTGATCCTAGCCCATACATCATGTCCAAAAGATAAAATACATGAAAGAAAGTGAGAACAATAAAGTCCATCCTCGAAGCATGATGACTCACCAAAGCTCAGAAATCGATCAAATCACTCACTAGCCACAAAACTAAGCACCCTGAATATCGGACCCGATATTTGGGAAACATGTACGCAAGAGTATGCGTTAATACAAAAAAATGTACCAAGTATGATAGCCATGCATAAAATATTTAAATCATGCTAAAAAGGGACATTTCATTTCATCCCATGCAATTGACCAAGGTAAGACGTGATATAAAAGAGTTATCAAACATAAGTAATAAATCATGGTCAATGAAAGCTAACTTCATCTTTAAAACCTTTGAACTCATATGCGATACTTC
Organism: Solanum chiquidenum; assembly: GCA_029582725.1. NCBI lineage: Eukaryota > Viridiplantae > Streptophyta > Magnoliopsida > Solanales > Solanaceae > Solanum > Solanum chiquidenum. The sequence continues at coordinate 1,841 of JAJOOS010016076.1, forward strand.
TTGAAGTAACCTTAGTTCATTATTACTTGTGGGAAATTAGCCTTAACTAACATGTAAGACCTTGTGAGCTATTAACATGGAATTCGGTGTCTACCCCACACCGAAAATAAGTGTCCTACTTTCCAAGGTAAGACCATGAACTTCTAGGTATTGTGGATCAACTAGATAATGTCTATGTGAGCCAGCATCCTATGGTGGAACATAGTTATGGGATAATGAGATTACTACTAGAAACCAGACCTCTACTAAGGGAGAGCTTGCATCTAATGAGATTGCTTCTAGAAACTCGGTCTCTACTAACGAGAGAGCTTCCATCTCATTATCAATATCCACTTGGTGCTAAGCATAAATCCCATGGAATAGTCATTTATTGCTTGACTTCATTAATCATGGAAAGGTGCCCTTGGACAACCAAACCAAGCTAGTTCATTAGGATAGCTCTTACTCTTTGAGTCAATTAGGTGACAAAGCCTTTCAACCTAAGAATCCTTTTTATGTGTTAAAACCTTTCACATCATGCTAGTATTTGTTTAGTGTGAATATCCTTTCACAACACAACATCATCTTTGGTACTTTACTCTCAAAACATGTCACGCCCCGAGCCTACACCCTGGGCGGGACTGGTACTCGAGAACCATTGCTGGCCCCAAGCGAACCCTTAACCTGGCTTACTTACTTAGCGGAAGACTTAAATGTAAGAGATAGTCGGAAAATATAACTCTTGTAATAATCTTAAAAAGATATAAAGCTTAGCCAAAATGGCAACTCAAGTATTATAGAAAAACATCTGAAATACAAGACTAAAGAACTATGACTACTCATCTATGAAGCCTCTAAAACAAAAAGGAATGTCGGGACAAGACCCCTGATCATCCTAACAACTGAAATACTAAAGCAATGTAAAAGGAGTCATCCGAAAAGCAAGGAGGCTCACCAACTGACTCTGAGTGCTCAACTGGATCAACGAGGCATTAAATGTTGATCCTGGTTACCTGTGTCTGCATCATAAAATGATGCAGGCCAAATGACATTAGTACATTGAATGTACGAGTATGCGAGGGGAAAACTAAACATAACATAAGCTTGAAAGGAATCTGAAAGGAACACTTACCTTGGCTTTACTCAACTCATGAATACTTAACTCAAATACAAAGTAAAACAACAATAAATGTGTAGTTTATACAAAGCATTTAAAACAGTAAGTGGCAACTCAATCTATTAAAGAAATACAATAACAACTCAGTTTACATATAAAGTAATATAATACTGTGGGAGTTTCTCTAACTGACAACCATCACTATGAGCATAAGTGATGATACAACGTCTCGCCCACACTACCAGAACTATCCTATACTTTACCATCATATAGAACGCCTCAACTAAGTGGATCCACTAGTCTATGCTAAAAAATACTAAGGAATCATCTAAAAAGTATGATCCTTTCTATCCATGATGGCTATATGGTTTATGGAGACTTGAGTTATTATGAACTCGCATCCCTATATCGGTTCTCAATACTACTCCCAAAATATACTCAACTCATATGTTTTAAAAAATAAAACTCTTTCTTTGGTTTGAGATAATTACTCAAAAACTAGCCCAAAGGCTCTCTTGGAAATCGATGTTTCCTTTCTTGCTTAAATCTGAATTTTTTTTAACTCTTGGGAATACTTAGTTCCCGTATAATCTTGGAAGAAATGAACTTCACTAGTTACTCTCACTTAACTCAAAAGTCAATTCTTAAAATAAAGTTAAAACGTTTGCAAAATACTTTTGAAATGACTATAAGAACTCTCTAGACTTGGCTCTTAACTTTCCTTGAATTTGAATTTATGGATTCAAGGATTGTGATTAGTGATAGGAAGGATCTCCTGATGTTTAGGAGTGTTTTTAGATAGTTAAACATCATAAACAATCAAGAAATCACTGTCTGGAAGCAAGTCCGCGACGCGGAGATGCATTTAAATATTTGGTCGCAAAATAAAGTTTGAGACAGAACGGTCCGTGACCGCTCCGCTCCGCGAATGAGATTTCTCTAAATCTAAGGAACAGGTCTGCGACGCGGACCTGGTGCCCAGATTCGCCCGACTTTTCCTTCTTCGTTTTCCAACTCCCAAATCGCCTAAACTAGACTATCTTTCTCAAATTCTCTTTAGATTCAGATACCCGGTAAATGTACACAAGAACCTAACTCAAAACAACTCTATAACTCGACGCAATAATCTCAAGAACTTCTCAATTCAGCCCAATTCAAGAACAAACACAAATTCAAGAACACATATCATGAACATCAAACTTTCAACCCTTTTAAGGATGGATTATGGCTGAAATTAACATGGTTGGTGCGTGGGTGAATGAACCCAACGCTATGGAAGTCTCACATACCTCGTAGGATTGAATCCTTGGTGAAATCCATGACCTTAGCTTTGAGAACTTGAGGATTCCTTGCCTTCTCTTCTCCTTTCTCCTCTTCTTTTCTCTTCTCTCAAAACCCTAACTCAAATTTCAAAAACATAAACTGACTAACTTCAGTTTAGACCCCAAATAATTACCAAAAAACAAAATTAAGTAATTGGGGGGGGGGGTGAAAAGACCACAATACCCTTCAAAAAACCGGATTGGACTTTCCTTATTCAAACAACCCAACTTCCAATGGGCATATCTCAATCATACAAACTCGAAATTGAGCAAACTTGGCAGCGTTGGAACGATAATTCAAAGATCATTCCTACGGTATCTTGTAGCACACATAACTCATCCTGATCTAGGATTTATGGTCGTTGGAAGTTGACCAAAAACCCATACTTAATATAACTTAACCAATTTTCTAGATTTTTCATTCTTTCCAAAAATTACTCTTTCTAATTCTAGCTCTTTCACTTAGCGAGATGTTACAATATATCCCCCTTGGGAACATTCGTCCTTGAATGAGATTACTCTTAGTAAGCTAAGGGAGTAACATCAATACTCAACTCAAACACCCAACAAGCAAATCTAACACATCAAGGATATAAATTAAAGAATACTAAGAAGAGAATTAGTACCTTGGTCTGAAATTTCTCCAGGCTCAAAGAGATGTGCATATCTCTTCTTCATATCCTCCTCAACTTCTCAAGTAGCTTCCTCTACAAACTGATTCCTCCAAAGAACTTTGACTGATGCTACTTCCTTGGTCCTCAACTTGCGAACTTGATGGTCTAGAATCTGGACAGGGATCTCCTAATAAGACAAGCTATCCTTGATACCACTTTCTTCAGTTGGTATGATAAGCGAAGGATCTCCCATGCACTTTTTCAACATGGAAATATGCAATACCGGATGGACCGCTGCTAACTCTTGTGGTAGCTCCAACTCATAAGCTACATTACCAATCCTTTTGGATATTCTATAAGGACCAATATATCAGGGACTAAGCTTCCCTTTCTTACCAAATCTCATAACACCCTTCATGGGTGAAAATTTCAAGTATGCCCAATCGTCTACTTCATACTCTAACTCCCTCCTTCTAACATCAGTGTAGGACTTCTGTCGACTCTATGCAGTTGTCAACCTATCATGAATAACTTTCACTTTCTCCATAGCTTGATGAACTAAGTCTGGTCCTATCAACCCAGCTTCACCAACCTCAAACCATCCAATATAAGAACTGAATCTTCTCCCATAAAGAGCTTCATAAGAAGCCATTTGGATGCTAGAGTGGTAACTATTGTTGTAAGTAAATTCAATGAGAGGTAAGTGTTCATCCCAATTACCTTTGAAATCAATCACACAGGCCCTCAACATATCTTCTAAGGTCTGAATGGTGCACTCTGCTTGACCATCTGTCTGAGAATGAAAAGCAGTACTCAAGTTCGCCTTTGAACCCAAGTCGTTCTGAAAATATTTCCAGAATTGTGCAGTAAATTGTTCTCCTCTATCTGAAATAATCAATAGAGGAACCTCATGAAGTCTGAGCACCATTGTAATAAAAAAAGGACCGCGCAAAAAAAGGCTCAACCAAGTAATTTGAAAACTAAAACCTAGCCGCCCTTCATACCAAACCAAACTTTTGAACCACCGCGGGTGGCTATGGCCACCAACTCATCAGGGCTTCCCCCTTCAGAAACTGTCCAGTGTCCTTTGAGGATAGACAAGCAAAGAATTTTGCATTGTTGTTTAAAGTAGATCCTTTGATCACCAAACAACTACCAATGAGGTCTATCTCTTATTTACATGGGGAGCCACAAATAATATAGGAAGAAGAGGAGGTTACACATATGATTTACAAAGAAAATCTCCAATATGCTATCATTGGAAAATTTTCTTATGGAATGCCTGAAATCAAATAACTGAGGAAGATGATTCCTAAGCAATGTGAATTGAAAGGGGAATGTAATATATTTTTGATGATTAATCGACATGTGCTCATTAGAGTGGCGATTATGGAAGACTATGTGAATCTATTATCTAAGCGAGCTTTTTACCTAACTCTTGGGCAATGGTCCTACCCAATGAGAACTCTGAAGCGGGATCCAATGTTTAATCCGAAAGAAGAGACAACAACAACAATTGCGTGGATCTCTTTTCCATCTCTCCCACCTAACTTTTTTGTGAAGAAGGCTATATTCTCGTTTGTTGCTGCGGTGGGGAAGTCCCTTCAAGTAGATATGAAAACACAAAACCAAACGAGACCTAGTTGTGCAAGGGTGAAGGTTGAGGTTGACTTGTTAGGAAATTTCCCAAAAAGGATAAACATTGGGGTAAGGAAGCTATCAGGAGAAGTCGTAGAAAAATGGTCTCGGATAAAATATGACTATGTACCAAAGTATTGTGCCAATTGTCGATTTCAAGGACATAATGAGCAAGAATGTTATGCTCTACATCCTGAATTGTATCCTAAGAAGAATGATGGAGCAGAGATAGAGAGGGGGGATTCACAGGACAAAGGAAACATTACGCTAAACGGAGAAGAGGAAAAAACATCACTGGGAACAAACATGGGCAAGGGCAAAGAGGAAGATACAAAGAAATTTGTAACTCAAAAAAATAGAAGAAATCAAGGAAGGGGAAGATACTATGAAAAAAAAGGTGTGGAGCAAGTGTGGAATCCTAAACCAACACAACTGGTGAAGGAAGATAAGGGGATGGTCAATAAACAAAATCAGTTTGATGCACTAAAAGATCAGGATCAAGGGAAGGATGGGAACACAGGTACAAAATAGAATATAACAACAAGGAAGTGGGTTGAAAGTGTTTTTAACAAATCAGATATGAATGAAGGACAACGAAATACAAGCGAAAAGGACAAGGGAAGTAGGGAGGACAAGGAACAAGAACAAGAAGAAGTATCACCGCGACAATCAGATGAGGGGGGATCATCCTTAATGATATGGAAGCCAAATAGTGATAAAGATCAAAATGAGGACCCACGAAATCCCCTAAACATAATTGAGCTGAGTTCAGATGAGCAGTTATTCACAGATACGTTGGAACTGACTCCAGTTCAAAAGAAAAGGATTCAGGATGAAGACGAAGATAAGGACCTGGAGATGAATATACTCAGTGCAAGAAAACTAGGTAACTTGTCACCAAGACAAATTGCTGATCTAAAAAGTGGATACAAAAAAGGTAGGACCGGACAAAATATTATGCCACTTCAGGTCAGAACAAGGAGGAGTAGGGAGAGGAAAGATACAAATTCCCAATGATAGGTCAAATCTTAGTTTGGAATATAAGATCTGTTAATTCTAAACAGTCTTTTGAGAGATTAATAGAGTTGAATAGACTACACCATTTTGCATTCATAGCATTGCTGGAACCTTTTCAGGATCCAGATGACATAGCTCAATATAAAAGAAGACTTGGTTTTGATAGAGCTGTAGCTAACTCATCATCTAAGATTTGGGTTTTCTGGAACGATCAATGGAATGGGAAAGTGATTGCAGATAATCATCAATAAATAACAGTGAGGTTTTGTTATCACAATAAATTCTTTAGGATTACTTCAGTTTATGCTCGATGTAATTCTATGAAAAGGATGGAATTGTGGGAAGATATAGAAGCAGTAGCAGATAGCAGAATAGAGCCTTGGCTGGTTGGAGGGGATTTTAATGTTATTTTAAATGCGGAGGAGAAGTTGGGAGGTCTTCCTTTCACTCATGCAGAAGCTAGTGACTTTGCACATTGTATCAACAATTGTGCACTTAGCGAATTAAAGTAAAAAGGAAGTAAATACATGTGGTGGAATGGCAGAATAGATGAGGAGTGCATTTTTAAGAAGTTGGATAGAGTCTTGGCTAATCAAGATTTTTTGGATTTATTACCTAATAGCAGTGTGCAACATCTGACCAGGCAGGGATCTGACCATGCCCCTTTATACGTCTAATGTAGTACAGAAGCAGAAAGGTTGTCAAGTCTTTCAAATTTCTAATTTTTTGGACTACGCATCATCAATTTCTAGATATTGTGAGAGAAGCTTGGCAGATTGATTTTGTGGGGAATCCATTTTCTGAATTCCAGGCAAAAATGAAGAAAGTAAAGAAAGCACTAGCAGAATGGAGTAAGAAAACATATGGAAACATTTTTGAAAGACTGGCAACGCTAGAGGAGTTGATTAGGGTCAAATAGATTCAATTTGAAATCAGGCCTACTCAAGACAATATATGTGCACTGAGTCAGACAGAAGCTGAACTTAGAAAATATTTACACATTGAGGAAGAGTATTGGAAGCAAAAGGCAAGTATGAAATGGTTTAAGGATGGGGACAAAAACACGAATTTTTTTTATGCTTTTGTGAAGGGTGGAAGGCAGAAGTTACATATTGGAGAAATCCTAACAAGTCAAGGAGAAGTTGTTCAATCAAATGATCAAATTGGTGCAGAAGCGGTGGAGTTCTTTGAGGACCAGTTTAGCGAAACTGATATATTGAATTGTCCTGAGATGCTAGAAAATATTCCCAGACTAGCTACTCAAGGCCAAAATGATGAAATTAGTAGAGTTCCAAGTAGAGCTGAGGTACAAACAGTAGTCAATGAATTGAATGGAGATAGTACTAGTGGTTCGAATGGATTCTCAGGGACCTTCTTTCATGCAAGTTGGGAGATAATTGGGGATGATATAACTAAAACGGTTAGAGCTTTATTTTGTGGTCAAAGACTACCAAGGGTTATCACTCACTCGAATCTAGTTCTAATCCCCAAGAAGGAGGATGTTAAATCTTTTACGGATTTAAGGCCAATCAGTCTTAGTACTTTTTGCTAATAAAATAACAGATTGGTGAAGGTTTTCCCAACCCTATTTATGCAAATCAAACAGGATTTATAAAAGGAAGAAGTATTACGGGGAATGTTTTGCTAGCACAAGAGATTATTCAAGATATCAGACTTAGGAATAAGTGGCAAAATGTGGTAGTGTAACTTGATATGGCTAAAGCTTATGATAGAGTATTCTGGGTATTTCTTACAAAAGTCCTAAGGAAATTTGGCTTCTATGAGATCCTTATTGATATGGTGTGGAGATTGGTATCAAACAATTGGTATTCTGTATTGGTAAACGGTCAAACCTATGGTTTTTTTCAATCATCCAAGGGGATTAAACAGGGTGACTCATTATCACCAACCCTCTTTATTCTAACTGCAGAAGTGCTTGCTAGAGGGCTAAATAGGCTAAATGAAGATGCTAATTTTAAGAGTTTCGGTATGCCAAAATGGAGCCCAAACGTTAACCAATTGTCATATGCTGATGACACTATTTTGTTTTGTTCAGAGGAGAAGAGATCAGTCATGAAGATGATGGGGGTACTAGCAAAATATGAACAGGTCTCAGGACAAATGATAAACAAGAACAAATGTTTTTTCTACTTACATGAAAAGACACCAGCAGTGCTGGCACACAAACTTAAAAAATGGACAGGAATAAACCAAGGACAATTCCCATTCATATATTTGGGATGCCCTATTTTTTATGGGAGGAAAAAAATGGCTTATTTTGAGGATTTCTTGAGAAAAATCAGTAAAAGAATACTGAGTTGGCAGAACAAATTGTTAACATATGAAGGCAGACATATACTAATAACTCATGTTCTTTAATCAATGCCTGTATACCTACTTTCTGCTATGAACCCTCCTAAGGGAGTCCTCAATAAGGTTCACCAGTTATTCGCTAAGTTCTTTTGGGGAAAGGCTGGAGGTCTAAAAGGAAAACATTGGATGGCTTGGGAAGACATGTGCTACCCATATAAAGAAGGTGGAATTGGTTTCAGGTCCTTGAATGATGTTTCAAAAGCTCTGTTTGCAAAACTATGGTGGAACTTCAGAGTTTCTGCAAATTCTTTATGGGGTACTTTCATGTGGAACAAGTATTGCAAGACGGATCATCCAGTGGTAGCAAAGGGAGTTGGGGGATCTCAAGTCTGGAAAAAAATTGGTGGTAATCAGAGAGGAAGTAGAGCAAGAAATATGGTGGCAAGTGAAAGCTAGAAATAACAGCTTCTGGTATGACAATTGGACAAAACAATCGGCTTTATACTACATTGAGGAGGCAGGACCAGAAAGATCAGAGCTGGAAGTGAGAAGCTTTATCACTAATGATGGGTGGGATCAAGAAAAATTAGAGTGTGTGCTTTCAGAAGACATGGCAATATATATTATGGATAGTATAAAACATTTTAACACTGAAGGGATAGACCATGCTTGGTGGATGGGAAATGCTAAGGGGGAATTTTCGGTAAAATCAGTTTTCATATGCTACGAAGGAAGAGAGAAGGTGGGGAATGGTTAAAGGAGATATGGATAAAGGGTCTTCCTCTCAAAATTAGCTTTTTCCATTGGCGGGTTTGGAAGAGAAGAATTGCCACAGATGACAACTTGAAAAGAATGAGGCTAAATATTGTTTCAAGATGTCATTGTTGTGAGGAGTATAAGATGGAAATAATGGAGCATTTATTTCTAACATCTCTCATTGCAAAAAAGTTGTGGGAGAAGTTTGCTTCCTGTGCACTTATTAATCTCAATGGAGTACATTTACAACAGATAAGTACTAGCTGGTGGGAAGCAACTGGACCTACTAAGATACAAAGAATCTTCAAGATTGTTCCAGCTGTGTTAATGTGGGAACTTTGGAAACAGAGGAATCCTAGAAGATATGGAAAGGAGGTAAACCTGAGCAGACTGATACAACAGTGTCAACACACTATCAATCAGTATATCAGACATACCTATCCTTGGACTCAAAATCTAGTACATTGGGAAGAAATAGTCAGTTACTTCTATCGTTACAAGCCTAAGATAGTCTATCAGGTTGTTAGTTGGCACAAACCAGAGCGGAATTGGATTAAGTGTAATACAGATGGGGCTTCTAGAGGCAATCCAGGAGACAGTGCATATGCATTATGTATTAGGGATTATAAGGGGGATTTGATATTTGCAGAGGCTCAACAAATAGGATTTTCCTCTAATAACATGGCAGAGGCAATAACAGTCTTGAAGGGATTGAGGTATTGCAGGAAAAATTAGTACAAAAAATTAATTCTGGAAACAGATTCCCTGGGGATTAAAAACTATCTAATTAGGGAGTGGAAAATCCCTTGGGAACTGATAGATATTATGGAGGAAGCCATTAACATAATAGAACAAGATGGGGTAAATGTGAAGCATGTCTACAGAGAAGGCAATCACCTAGTTGATGCTCTAGCTAACACTGCCTTTAGTCACATAGAGAAGCAAGAGTACAATCACTTTAATCAGCTATCAAAGACTTGCAGGAAAATCCTAAACATTGATAAGCTACAAATCCAAAGTTTGCACGTTAAAACAAGAAGGATTAAAGAAAATACCAACCAACAGGAACAACAGTCATAAAGATCAACATAGTCTAGAGTCTCACAGACATTCAATTTACATATTAAGTTCAAGATGCTATTTGATCTTAATAACGATGAGAAAGGAAAAGCTAGCATAGGCTATGCAAGCTTACAAATAGAGGGTTAGCAGCAAAAGTCGAGGGCTACATGGTCAGATGAGAATCCACATCAACCACTGATGTGAAGCTACGAGAGGGTCCGATTCAGAGTAACCAGATACACACACCACTGTACATACTGCTGAACAAAAAGAGGAGTACTTTTTTGAAAAAAGGATTTGGAGTAAAGAGATCAAAATAGTAGAAGAAATTACTTGCAAGCTTGACATGGATACATTTGACAGAACTCATCTTACAGTCCAGCTGAAATCAAATACCTGGAAAACAAGAACAACAATCAAATATTGTTACGCAAGACATGGGGGAAGGAAATGACACACCTTTCAAAGATGATGACGATGCAAATAACACAACAATTAGGAAGTGAACACTGATTATCCACAAGAAGAGAAGAAGGAGATGAAGGATCCAAAAGGGCAAGAATATTGTTGGGGTGAATTAGTAGCAAGTATTGCGAGCATGAGAATCTTTGGTAATGGTGTGTCACAACTTGAATCTTTTAGTACACAATTGAATCTTTGCATAAGTAAATTGAGTTTTATTGTGTGCATTCATGATTGAGTCTTGTGCAGCACTGTTCAAGACACCCTTTCTGAATGACTGATCTTGAGTTTGCTTGAGGACAAGCAAAAGTATAAGTTGGGGGTGTTGATGAGTCCATTGATTGGACTCATTTAGGGCTTTATTTTAATATAAATTGTATCCTTAAATGCTTATTTTATCTAAATATCTGATGAAAACCTTTAAGTTTCAGGTATTTGAAGTTTGAAGGAATACATGGACACTACTTCGCAAAAAACGAATGAAAAGACTGAAAAGAACAAGAAAACAAAGACCTGAGAATCGCCAAGTCCACTTGGTGAATCACCGAAGGGCCTCACTTCGCCTTTTGTTCCAGTGTACTGAGCCCAGAAGGAAATGATCAAGTCGGCGGAAAAAAGGAGCAGTCGCCACATCGCCAAGAAGGTCCGCGAACTAGTACTATGTCACCTAATGACCCAGAGCACGACGATGCCTAAGGATGGTGCAAGAAGGTGATGAACTACACCAAAGGGCGAATAGCTGAGTTGATCGGTGATTCCGACTAATGTCGCCAAATGATCCACTGCAGCACATAGTTTTGACAACTATAAATACTCATTGAAAGTTATAGTTTTTATCAGTTTTTGTAGTATCAATATACAATATAATTTTTAGTACTTTTTTTTACTCTCAAGTTTGGAGAGGGTTTTGGAAAAACTTGAAGAAAGGAGTTCATCTTCCCCAAGTTGGAAGAGGGTCTTCTGTATTCATCTTCCTTTGCTTAAATCAAGGTTTAATTTCCAATACCCATTTGATTTCACTATCATTTTAGGTGTATTTTGTTATTTCTTGATGTGTGGTTAAAAACCCCCATTCTTGGGGTGTGATTTAGCAAATATGTGTTGATATCATTGGTGGGTCTTGTTTGTTGATAGGTTAGATGTATTTTAATGGTGATTTCACCTTGTGGTTGTGGTTTGAGTTAATGGGTTTGTAGTTGCAAATACAAAGCCACCCATGTGTTTTCGGCTTGCCCGAGAGGGAGGTCACGAAACCAAGACCACTAGACTGATGGCCTAAGGAGTGGGTCGACATAAGGTTCAGCCCGAGAAAGTGAGCCCTAGTCCCATATCCTAACACTCAGCTCGAGAGAGTGAGTGGGCTAAGGCGTAGGTTGGTCTTCATGCGGCAAATAGGTGTCCGAGAGGAACGCATTTGAAACGGGGTAAGTTGCCCGAGAGGGAACTTATTTCCATCTAAAGCTTAGCCTAGTCACTATTATCTTGAAAATTTTCTATCAAAAGCATGTACCCAACTATTTATCTCAACTTGTATTGCGGTCACACCCCAAGAACTCGTCCCCAAACTCGATTTTCTTGTTATTTTTGCTGTTTTAGCTATACTTGTGACAAAATCCCAATTTTATATTTGAGACTTTTATGTCCCCCCCTTTGATTTACAATGTTTTTATTCGTTAATGTCTTTAGCTACGACTAGTTATAACTAGATTTTATTTTTCTATTAATTCTCAAAACCGCTCCCTTGGGACATGTCCCCAACCATCGGTTGGGTTTCTACATTATCGACAATCGTAGATACTTGAACCGTAGTTAGTGTCGTTGGTCACGATACGAATCACACTACTCAAAAGTTTTCTAGCCCAAATTCTTTCCCCATTGGCTTTTCCTGAACGGCGGGAATAGGTCGTTACAATAGATGTCAACTTACCCATCACTCATCCCCGAGTGATAAACTAGAAAAACCTGGCTAAGGTAAGAGTAGAGTAGTACCTGAATCGTCGAACAACTAGGATAATTGTCCCGCATGTCCTTCTCAGTTTCCCAAGTAGCTTCCTTAATCGGACGATGCTTCTATTAAACCTTCACGAACTTTATCTCCTTGGTCCTCAGCTTTCGGACATCGCGATCAAGAATTACAATTGGTTCCTCCTATATTGAAGGTCTTTGTCTAACAAAACTGAGTCTCATTTTATGATGTAATGCCCGTACCCATGATACTTTTTCAACATGGACACATGAAGCACTGGATGAACTCCAGATAAGCTTGGAGGTAAGACCAACCTATAAGCCACTAGCCCTACACAGTCAAGAATCTCAAATGGCCCAGTGTATCGAGGACTAAGCTCGCCCTTCTTGCCGAATATCATAACTCTCTTTATGGGTGACACTTTCAGAAGGACTTGCTCACTAACTTGAAATTCCATGTTTCTTACCTTACGGTCTGCATACTTTTTCTGTCGACTCTGAGCTGCTAGAAGCTTCACTTGAATGCTTCTTACCATATCCTGAGCATCTTTCACCAAGTCAACCCCCAAAGGTTTCACATCTCCAGCCTCAAACTATCCTATAGGTGATCTACATCTCCTCCCATAATGTGCCTCGAACAGTGCCATGTCAATGCTGGAATGGTAACTGTTACTATATGATAACTCACACAAAGGTAGGAACTTATTCCAATACCCTCCAAAGTCGATTACACATGCCCTCAACATGTCTTCTAACACTTGAATAGTTCTCTCTGACTGTCTGTCCATTTGTGGATGGAAAGTTGTTCTAAAAGTGAGTTGAGTGCCCAACTCCTCATGCAATTTTTCCCAAAACTTGGAAGTGAATTGTGTACCACGGTTCGAGATGATATAAAGGGGCACTCCATGTAGTTTCACTATCTCTTTCACATACACCTTAGCCAACTGTTGTGCATTATAGTCTACTCTGACTAGAATGAAGAGGGCTGACTTAGTTAGTCTTTCAACCACCATCCAAATGGAGTCAAACTTCCCCAAGGTCTTGGAAAGACCGACCACGAAATCCATAGCTATCATTTCCCACTTCCATTCTGTAATTGGCATTCGCTGAAGAAAACCTGCAGGCCTTTAGTGCTCATACTTTACTTGCTGACAGTTTTGGCACTTACCCAAAAACTCAGTTATGTCTTTCTTAATGCCAGACCACCAATAAAGTTGTTTCAAATCTCAATACATCTTGGTGACACCCGGATGTATGGCATACCGCAAACAATGTGATTTTGTCAACATCTTCTGAATCAAGTCATCCACTCGGTGAACACAAATTGAGCACACTACTTGCATCAAGAGTCTCATCTTGTACCTTGCCAGACATTGTCTTCTTTTTTAGTTCATTCAAACTCTCATCCTCAAACAATTTGTCCTTGATCTCCTCAATGAATGTGGGCCTAACCTCAATGATGGCTAACACCCCACCTTTCTCTGAGATTTCCAACTCCATGAACTTAGACTCCAAGATTTGAATCTCATTGGCCAAAGGTTACTTGGATACACCCAAGCAAGCTAGACTACCCATACTCACTACCTTCCGTCTTAATGTGTCTGCCACCATGTTAGCCTTACCCGGATGATATTGGATAGTGACTCCATCCACCTTCGTTGTCTCAGATTCAGGTCCTTCTGAGTGAATACCTATTATAGACTACGGTGGTCGGTAAATACCTCACACTTGACACCATAAAGGTAATGCCACCAGATCTTGAGAGTAAACACTACAGCTGCCAACTCCAAATCATGTGTCGGTTAGTTTCTCTCATACACCTTCAGCTGCCGCGATGCATATATAAGCTATGACATTCTTATCCTACATCAACACAGCACCCAAATACGAATGTGAAGCATCAGAATAAACAATGAAATCTTTACCTTCCATTAGTAGTGCTAGATTAAGTGTTATGGTTAGAAGAGTCTTGAGCTTTTGAAAGCTCTCCTCACATTTTTCAGTCCATTTGAAAGGCACCTCCTTTTTTGTCAGCCTTGTCAGATGTGTGGCGATAGAAGCAAAAAAATTCAGAAACCATCGGTAGTAGCTGGCGAGCCCCATGAAACTCCTAACTTCGGTTACAGAGCTAGGCCGGACCTAATTCTTGACTACTTCAATCTTTTGGGAATCTACCATCACCTATTCCCTTGAAACCACATGCCCCAAAAAGGCAACTGAAGTCAACCAGAACTGACACTTGGAGAATTTAGCATACAACTTTTGTCTCACAAGGACACCCAAAACAATATGAAGATAGTCATCATGCTCTTCCTTACTCTTCGAATAAACCAAAATGTCGTAAATAAAAATGATAACAAAGGAATCCAAGAAGGGTTTGAACACACCATTCATCAAACTCATGAAAGCTACAGGCGCATTTGTCAACCTAAACGACATCACTAGAAACTCATAGTGCCCATAGCGGGTTCTGAATGCCTTTCTTTGTACATTCTCATGCCTAATCATTAACTGATGGTAACCAGACCTTAGATCAATTTTAGAGAAAATTGATGCACCCTAAAACTGGTCAAAGAGATAATCTTTCTGAGGCAATGGATACTTATTTCGAATGGTGACCCTATTCAACTGTCGATAGTCTATACACATCCTCATACTACCATCATTTTTCTTAAAGAACAAGACCGGAGCACCCCACATGTAAGCACTAGAATGGATGAAACCTTTATCAAGAAGCTCCTGGATTTGAGCTTGAAGCTCTCTCAATTCTGTCAGAGCCATGCGATAAGAAGGAATGGGGATGGGGCGAGTGTTCAATTCCAAGTCAATGCAGAAATCTATATCTCTATCTGAAGGCATCCAGGTAAATCGGTAGGAAACACTTCTCTAAATTTAGACACTACGATAATAGACTCAATAGAGGGAGACTTGGCCTCCACATCCCGAATATGAGCCAAATATGCCGAACACCCCTGCCCCACCAGTTTCGTAGCCCGAATGAAAGATATGATCTTAGCTGACTTAGTCTTGTACACCTCTTCCCACTCTAACTTTTCTCTACCCGAGATCGCTAGAGTCACAGACTTAGCATTACAATTAAGCACAACATAATAGGGGGACAACCAAGTCATGCCTAAGATTATATCAAAGTCAGTCATATCCAAAATAACCAAATCAGCCCAATTCTGAAAACCCATGAACAGTATAGGACAAGCATAATATACATGGGTGACTATGACAGACTCTGTAACTTGGTAGAAACATGGATGGGGCAATCAAGTACGTCACAAATCGTATCAAATCCCAAGGTAAACTGAACTAACACATATGAATAAGTAGAACCCAGATCAAACAAATTAGTAGCTATACAGTCACAAACAAGAATAGTACATGTGATCACTGCATCAGATATCTCCACCTCGGTCTTGCTCAGAAAGGCATAACACTGAGCCCTTTCATTTTGATGGACCACCTCCTTGCATGGCTGCAGTGCTCCTCTACCTGCATTACCATTTCCCCCGCCTCAACGGCCTTGTTGATTCCTTCCTTACCCATATTTTAGATGTCTTCTGCTATTATTATTATTGCCTGTGGGTACCACTGCTCTAAGTTATTGTTGCACAGGGTCAAACATGCGTTGATGGGGACAATCTCTCCTCATATTCCCAGATTCTCCACAATTGTAACAATTGTGATAAGAAGATGGCATGTTTCCCATCAAAGGTGCGGCTCCTTATCTATCCTGAATAAAATTTTGTTTTGGAGTTTGAAGAGTCCACAATTTGGACTCATTAAGGGCTATATTTTGATAATAATAGTGTCCTCAAATGCATATTTTGTCTCTATATCCGATGAAAATCCTTAAGTTTCAGGTATTTGAGTTGAGAGACAAAGAACAGACGCTATCTAGTAAAAAGGAACAAAGTGGCGGAAAGAAGGAAGAAAAGACGGTCTGACGATCGTCAAATCCATTAGGCATGTCGCCAAAAGGCCTACAACCTCGCCTAATGTTCCAGTGTGCTTAGCCCTAAAGAAAAAGGTCAAGTCTGCGAGAAAAAGAAGTAGTCGGCGAATCACCGAGCAGTTTCAAAAAGCATAACCATATGGCCCAATGATTCAGAATGCAAAGATACTGAAGGCAAAAGCTAAAAGGCGAGGTACCAGACCAAAGGGCGGATCGCCGAGTAGTTCGGTGATCCCAACTAACTGCGCTGAGTGGATCCTTCGCAGCACACTTTTTGACATCTATAAATACCCTCTTAAATTTGTAGCTTAAAAACAATCAATCAATCTAGCTATTAGAGAACTACATTTTATAATAGAACAATTTTTACATTTTTGGAGACATTGTTCTTGAGCCTTGAAGTTTCAAATGGTTTGAACTCCAAGAAATTGGAAGTGGGTCTTTAAGAATCTTCATCTTTGACGTGTTTAAAAACTTTACTTATCGTACCCATTTGATGGTAACACCTTTTGGTATCAATTTTTATCTTTTTTTCATGTCTAGCTAAAAGCCCAATTCTTGGGGTGTGATTTTGTGAATATGGGTTAGATTATCTGTTGGGTCTTGCTTGTTGATGGTTTATTTGTTGTTTAAATGTGATTTTGTTTAGTAGTTATGTATGAACTTAATGGAGTTGTAGTTTCAAATACGATTTCATCTTAGTGTTTTTGGCTTACGAGAGAGAGAGAGGTCGTAAAACTAAGACTATTAATTTGATAGCCGGTGGTATTGGGTCGACATGGGTTCAGCTCGAGAGAGTGAATCCTAGTCCTTCTCCCACACATTCAGCTTGAGAGAGTGAATGGGCCAAGGCAGAGGTTGTGTTTATAGCGGTACCTTCAAGAGAAACCGAGTTGATTCGGGGTAAGTTGCTCGAGAGAGAATTTACCTCACTATAGTCTAGCCTAGTCACAAATGTTCAACAATTTACTATCAAACGCATGTACCCGATAGTCTAGTCTATCCCGTATTCCTATCACATCCCAAGAATCCCGTCTCTCTATCTAGTTTTCTTATATTTTGTTGTTTTTAGTTGTTACTTGACTACAAACCCCCATTGATAACTGATGCTTGCATCATACCTTTTAGATTTAGTATCTTTATACTCGATAATGTTTTTTACTACGGTTAACTTTAGCATTTTCTGCGCTTAACCATTAATTTTTAGGAACCGCTCCCTTGGGACTCGACCCTAACCCATTCAGTTGGGTTATATTACTATTGTATGATCGTAGACACTCGAATTGGAAGTTGTGTCTTGATTACGCAAACATCAAAATGGCGCCGCTGCCGGGGAGTAGTGTTACATGAAAATTCTTGGTTAAGACGAATTTTGTTTTTGCTAGTCATAGTTTACTTACCCAATTTTTAGTTTTGTTTTGCTTGTTGGTACTTTAAAGCAGGCGAGGTGAGTATATCAAATAGTACTTGCGAGCTAATGGAGTTTCCTCCATTAGAAGTAATGATGTTCCAGAATCGCATCCTAACCTTCAAGCAATTGTAAGGTGAACGAGTCATGGGCAAGGTTTAAAGAACTGATAATTCAATGCCCAACTCATGGCATTCCCGACATAGCCCTCCTGGATTGTTTCTATAGAAGTCTTGGTCCCGGAAACAAGGTATTGGTCGACCAACTCATTCCGGGAGGAATTACAAAACAACCATATGTGATATCAGCCCAACTGCTTGATCAAATGGCTGAAACGAACCAAGAACTAGAAAAGGACTTCATGTTGGCCGCACTAATGACTCAGATGGATAAGTTGGCCAAAAATATGGTGGAGATCGAAGTCCAATGCAAAAGGAAGGATAAATACATCCCTCCTCATAAGAGAAGAAGGCCAAAGGACAATGAGGTTAAGCGCATTAAGGGAAAGCTCTCAATCATTCTCCATAAGGTGACTGGGCAGGATAGAGAGTTGGAAGAAATGAAGGAGAGCATCAAAGTGATGAAGAAAATGATTGGTTCTCACTCCAGATCTGTCCAGCTGCTCGAGAACCTTATAGGTCATGCTTTGACCCCTCTCAACTCGCAGTAAAATAGGGGGTTGCCTAGTGATACTACGGCTAACCCTAAAAATGAGGTTTGAGTGTTGACTTGCGTCATGCCACGACATTACTTAGGCGATGTTTGGGAGGCAACCCAAAACCCTTAATGTTGTAGTTTTGTGTTTGTAAATAATGGTGTGTTGGTTGTGCAGGTTTAAATGTGGAAAATATTTGGAAAATGCAGGTTGGTGAGTAAATGGTCCAGTCGGCGTGCCCAACTTGATTCACCGTTTGGCTCAACACAATTTCAACTTAGAGCCTGTAAAACTCAGCGAGCTCAAGAGGAGTTTGGCGAGTCGCCAACCAAGTCGGCGACCACGATTAAGAACGCCGTCTTAACCCCCAAGAAAATATAGGTCCTGTAGAAATTGGTGGGGTAAGTGACCATTCGGCATTTCACTGAATGGATCGGCGAACGCGACTAATGTCGTCGAATGGTCGCGAACTAGATGGTTATATACGGCCAAAGGTTTTAAAAGTTTCAAACTCTTCACTTTCCCTCACTTTTAAACTTCACAAACTCACACCAAGTTAGTATTCTCAATATTCTTTCTTTTCATTAGTATTTTGGTTGTTGATTGGTGCTTGGAACTAGGATTTCTTTGCCGCCTAGCATTTCAATCCTATTTTAATCGGCATCTAAGGTTGGTTTCCGAACCCCGAGTTTACCTTTGAAAATTTTGTACTCATTTGCACTGATTGTATTTTAGTGATGTGTGTTGGGCCTCTCTAATAGGAATAGATTGTCTAAATGTCGATTTTAATTTTGAAAAATTTGCCCATATTGCTTTAATCATCGAATGTCCATAATTTGTGTGTTTTTAAATAGTTGAAATTTTATTGGGTTGTACTTGCATGTTGTTTAGATTGATTGGGTGAAGTCTAAGTAGCTCGTGTTTACGCTAAATGACGTATATTGCTCAATGATAGAAAGGGTGACACTCTTCTTAAGGGCAATTGTCGTCAAATGGCTAAATTTGGCAAAATCAGAAGAAGTCTGAGTATTCTGGGGTAATGGGTGCTATGGGTCTGAGCCTAATTTAACTATTGCATGTTTTGATTTTGTTTTTGGGGGTTGCGGAGTTGAATTCGAGAAGGTAGATTGAAAATAGGCACGTTGGGTCATTTGGCGAGCGGGGTCGAGCTCGCCGAACCACTCGGTGGTTCGCCTAATGACCACATCTCACCTTTGATTTCATGCTATATGTGATGTTTGAGTCTGTAACTTTCGACGAAAAGCCTGAGGTCGCCGAAAGCTCTCGGCGACTCGCCAAAAGTATGCTTGATCGCCCTTTGTCTGCACCCCTGAAACTCTTGTCGCACTGTAACTTTTGGCAGACAAACCCTTGATCGCCGAAAGTAGTCAGCGATTCGCCGAAAGGTCCTTCCCATCATCAACTTGCTATAATTTTTGAGTCAATCACTTCGGCGAGTCCGATCTAGCTCGCCAAAGAGGTTCGGCGACTCGCCAACTAGATCGACGAGTGTGTCTGCAATAGATTTTATGTGCTTAAGTTTGATTTTCTCTTAATCTCTCCCGATCTTTTGCAGATATGGTACGTACAAATCTAACCATGCCACCCAATAAAACAGCACAGGGCATTAATATAAACGAAGGGGGATCAAATCTCCCACAGAAGAGAAGGCAAGAACTCCCACCGGGAGACAAAAGCAAAAGAAAGAAGCACATAGCTAGGAAACTAGATGCTGACACCCGGGCTGATTTTTTTGAACCAGAAGATGATGAGCTTCTAGTTCACCGAAGGAGTATACACCAGGCTAGATCTCAATCCTCTCCCACCAGAGTACCCTCAACCACCACCCCTCCTGAGACAGGTTCAGTGACATCTCAGGCACCTCCAATGACCCTTACACTCCTTATCACTCCTCCACCTCGACTGCTGAACAAATTGAAAAGTGATGGGGTACGGACCATCCTAGAGGAGAAGTTGTTATCTACAGAGGGCCCGGAGGGAAAGTACCCCGGGGTCAGGGACACCATCCACTACCATGAGTTTGAGCAGTTCAATAGGCCCCGAGGCCCTTACATTCCATCCTGGGTCTGAGAATTCTGTACAGCTTATGGGGAGTTGGTTCCCAAAATCAAGAAGAAGGCAAGGGAATTCAGACCGGTGAAGTAGATTATGGTTAGAGGCAAAGAAGTTGGGTGTGGCAATGAATATATTAACACTATTTTGAATAGACCACTGAAATCTGCACTTCCTTACGAGGTGTTGCCCATTGCTCAGTCCCTATATGACTTGAAGGGTTGGTTGGCTCCTTTAATTTCTGACACCACCCCGAGGTGGATGGATACAGGAGCTCCTATTGAGAAGAGGGGCTTGAGCATTGCTGCTAGGTTCTGGTTTGGCTTTATCAGCAGCACCATAATTCCATCCCAGAACGAGTCCATTTTGCGCCATCTAAAAGAAACTTGGCTTGGATCTATCATGTCTAGGAGACACATCGATCTGGGACTGCTGATTTCACAGGAGATGGACATGAGAGCCAAACAGAAGCAGACTTATCTGCCATTCCCAGTCCTGATCACTGAGTTGTGCCGGCATACTGGAGTACCTCGAGACACTACGAGGAATATTGAGGTCACCCCTTCATACTCCACTTACATCTGGCGTATTAAGACCGAGTACATACGATAGGAGTCTGATGGGAAGAGAACAGTTTCGGCAGAAATTTCTTCAAATGTTGACGTTGACTCGTTACCTGCAGAGTTATTTTCGCCTACTCCAGCCTCTGGGCCTTCAGGTACACCCATTCCTTCCTTTTCTTCATAGGTCCCAGGTTCTTCCTCCTCCACCCAACCTGTCAGGATTACTCAGGCAATGATCCTGAAAATGGGGAATCTGGCATATTCTGCAGATGTGAGGACAACTCGATTGGAGAGATCCATCCCAGGGATGATTGAGAGTGTTATCTTTGCGGCACTAAACCCCTTAGGGTCTCTGTTGATGATCTAGATACTAGAGTCACTGCTTGTGAAAGTAGACAGAGGAAGACATTTGAGGTTTCGTTGAAAGCCAAAATAGTAGATTTGCGGAAGGACGTAGACTATTTGAACTCTACCGACTTCACTTTATTAATTTAGGGTGCAGATGATGAGGATGCTCCTTAGACCTCGGGGATTCCTCCGACTACCACTGGATCAGTACAGAGGGATGGCACAGCAAATGAGGAGTCGGATGTAGAGGCCGACGAAGAGCAGATAGCGGTACATGATGACGAGATGAGAGAGAGACAAGAGGAGAGCATATTTAGATATTTTCCAGATCTTGTGGAGACGGTTGTGCAGCCAGTGATCCAAACATCGCCAACTGAGATATCCACAGCAGCTCCTAGTGGATCTGGCACTGCTATTCCTCCTGAGGTTACTCCAGGCACTGATGCCCATATTCAGAGTATCACACCGGGCATTGAGGCCCAAACAGATAGAGAAACTGCATTGACATGATCCTTTCTTTACCTCCCTCTCTGTCTTACTTACTTTTACTTTTGGATACTTTTATTCGCATTTGAGGACAAATGATTTTTGTTTGTGGTGGGGTGAGGCCACCTTTGTGCATATTTATTTTGTTTATATATTTGGGTTGACATTTATAATTGTGTTAATACTACATTTTTGTGGATGATTAAGCTTGTGGCTACGTATTTTATATTGCAAAATGATTTTGAACCTTTCAAAAAAATTTGCCACCCCTTCTGTGTTGAACGTGTCAGTTCTTTCGCAATTTTGAGTATCGGTTTCGATCAATACTGATGACTTGAATAGTACTCTTAATCGAACAAATATGAATGTGTGGCTGTGATGAGGCCAAGTGAAGTCGCATAGATAATATGTGAACTCTTTGCATCTCATTGTGACTAGCAAATTATTAAATCGAGTCTCTTGTGATGATCGTTGCACACTAGCGAAAGTGTAAAGTATTGTTTGACTTTAGTGTCGATGCCTTGTGTGATGAGCTTACTATGAACCATGCATGACAATACCTAGAATTTTCCCCGTTGGTCCAATCGACTAAGTAAGGCTATCTTTTGATATGATCTTAGGCGACTTCGAAGAGTGTGATCTAATTTAACATATACCTCTTTTGTGGCCTACCTTGTGAGTGTGTGAACCTCTCTTGAACACCCCTTAAACCTTACCTTTCTTTGGAAGAAACTTGATCACAACATGACCTTTCTCGACCCGTTACCCTTAATACTCTTGAATCGTGGTTGATTGAATAGCCAACTTAGGCAAAAAGCCTAAGTTGGGGGTGTGGTGAAAAGAAAAGGGAAAGTCAAGAAATGAAAGGAAAATCTCCTTTAACCCATGATGGTGATAAAAATGGAACCCCTCTCTATATATATAATTTAAAAAATGAAAAAGAAAAGTTGAAAAGTACAAAAGAAATGGGGTTCCCAAACAATCCATGGGAAGTGAATAATAGGATGACTTGTGAGCACTAAAGAAAATGATGAAGGAAGAGGAAAGAAAGTGTTGTGAGCACCACATTTCATGAGGATGAAAGTCACTAAGCCTAAATGACTATACCTTTGCACTCAGCCCCGTTACAAGCCTTGTAAAGACCTTTTTGATCTTGTGTGAGTTGAAACAAATGTCAATTGGAAAATACGGGCAAACCTATAGGTGAAAGCATGCATTGTGTTTTTATTTTTTGAGTGTGAGTGTTGCATTTGATTTCGAAGCTTTATATGATTAAACCTTTGTGTGTGAATATGGAATCATCCTTTGTGTGAGGGCATTCGAATACTTTTGTTAAGCTTGAACTTGCATTTGAAGAAAGTGTTGTGAGCATGAGATTCTTTGATAATGGTGAGTCACAACTTGAATCTTTGAGTGCACAATTGATCTTTGCATGAGTAAAGTGAGTCTTGTTGTGTGCATTCATGATTGATTCTTGTGTAGCACTGTTTGAGACACTCTTTTTGAACAGCTGAACTCTAGTTTGCTTGAGGACACGCAAAAGTTTAAGTTGGGGGTGTTGACGAGTCCACAATTTGGACTCATTTAGGGCTATATTTTGATATAATTAGTGTCCTCAAATGCATATTTTGTCTCTATATCTGATGAAAATCCTTAAGTTTTGGGTATTTGAGTTGAGAGACAAAGCACGGACGCTATCGAGCAAAAAGGAACAAAGTGGCTGAAAGAAGGAAGAAAAGATGGCCTGACGATCGCCGAATCCATTAGGCGTGTCGCTGAAAGGCATACAACCTCGCCTAATGTTCCAGTATGCTTAGCCCTGAAGAAAAAGGTCAAGTCTGTGAGGAAAGGGAGAAGTCAGCGAATAGCTGAGCAGTTACTCAAATCATCACCATATCGCCCAATGATTCAGAACGCAAAGATGTTGAAGGCAAAAGCTAAAAGGCGAGGTACTAGACCAAAGGGCGGATCGCCGAGTAGTTCGGCGATCCTGACTAACTACGCTGAGTGGATCCTTTGCAGCATACTTTTTGAGAGCTATAAATACCCTCTTAAATTTGTAGCTTAAAAACAATCAATCAATCTAGCTATTAGAGAACTAAGTTTTAGAATAGAACAATTTTTACATTTTTGGAGACATTGTTCTTGAGCCTTGAATATTCAAAGGGTTTGAACTCCAAGAAATTGGAAGTGGGTCGCCAAGAATCATCATCCTTGACATGTTTAAAGACTTTATTTATCGTACCAATTTGATGGTAACACCTTTTGGTATCAATTTTTATCTTTTTTTCATGTCTAGCAAAAATCCCAATTCTTGGGGTGTGATTTTGTAAATATGGGTTAGATTATTGGTTGGGTCTTGCTTGTTGATGGTTTATTTGTTGTTTAAATGTGATTTCGTTTAGTAGTTGTGTATGAACTTAATGGAGTTGTAGTTGCAAATATGATTTCATCTTAGTGTTTTCGGCTTGTTCGAGAGAGACGTCGTAAAACTAAAACTACTAAATTGATAGCCGGTGGTATTAGGTCGACATGGGTTCAGCTCGAGAGAGTTAATCGTAGTCCTTCTCCCACATATTCATCTCGAGAGAGTGAATGGACTAAGGTAGAGGTTGTGCTTAAAGCGGTAACTCAGTGCGAGAGAAACCGAGTTTATTCGGGGTAAGTTGCTCGAGAGAGAATTTACCCCCACTATAGTCTAGCCTAGTCACAAATGTTCAACAATTTACTATCAAAAGCATGTACCCGATAGTCTAGTCTATCCCGTATTCTTATCATATCCCAAGAATCCCATCTCTCTATCTAGTTTTCTTATATTTCGTTGTTGTTACTTAACTACAAACCCCTATTGATAATTGACGCTTGCGTCATCCCTTTTAGATTTGGTATGTTTATACTCGATAATGTTTTTCGCTACGGTTAACTTTAGCATTTTCTACGCTTAACCATTAATTTTCAGGAACCACCATTTGGTTGGGTTATATTACTATTGTATGATTGTTGACACTCGAATTGGAAGTTGTGTCTTGATTACGCAAACATCAGTCTTCCCGAGTAACCAACTATAGAAGATGGCAAGGCTGACTGAATTGGATGGGCTGCAAGTTTCGGCCTACCTGAACCTACGGAGTAGGAACCATGGAAGTTACTTGTGCTCTTGGGATCCTTAGCCAAACACTTGGCCTACCCATCACGTTGAACTCTTTCAACTTTATTCAAAAAGTCTGTCACCTCATTAAAACCTTTTACTGCGGAGGTCATGTGAACAAATAATACCTGTAATTCGGGGTTCAAACCCTTGACGAATAGACGAATCCTCTCCTTCTCAATAGTCACCAATTGTGTAGCATATCTAGACAAAGCATAGAACTTAGCATCATAAGCATCTACAGTAAAACCACCCTGCTCCAAAGCCATGAAGTCATCCTTCTTACGATCCCTCAAAGTCCCAGGCACATACTTTTCTAGAAACAAAGCATGGAACTACGTCCAATTGAGTGGGGGAAAGACTGACGATTTGCATTCCACATAAGCTCGCCACCACTGCTTAGCCTCACCCTGAAGCTGGAAGGTCACGAACTCTACCCCATGCTGATGTACTATGCCTAACGTGTGAAGCCTCTCATAACAATCCAAAATGAACTCATAGGCGTCCTCACTCTCAGAACCATGGAACACAGGCGGCTTCAGCTTCAGAAACTTAGTCAACATATCATGCTCATTACCAGTCATACAGGACCCAATAGGGGACGAAGAAAGGCATCAGTGCCTACTGCTCCACCCATATTGGGAACCACAATAGCAATAGGGGGATTGACTGGAGGTTGAGTCGTTTGCAATGTAGGAAGGACTCTAGGGCCGACCAACCCCTTCAGAAAAGTCATGATCTAAAGAGCTAACACTGGGTCTAAGGGAGGAATACATGTAATCTCTGCATCCCCTTTTGGTACAACATCCTCCTCGTCTTCGACCTCCACATTCTCGTTTACCTCTTCGTGATGTGCAGGAGGGGCCTCTTCTCTGGGAGCATTCTCAAATGGAGCTCCACCCCTAGCGGGTGCTACTTTTCCTCGGTATGAGCCCCTTCTTATTTTTCTACCACTGCCTCGACTGCGGCCTCTTGCTGCGGACTCCTCTGCTGGATTATTGATGGGAGCTACAGGGCTAACCTCGTTGTATCGTGTGTTAACCATCTGCGGACATAAGAATGAAAGAGATTAGATACCAATTGGATCACAAGTTACCAATTGGAATCAAGTCATAGCACGAAAAGAGAAGAAAAAAGAGATTTCCTAAAGTCATGTAGCCTCTCGAAGAAAAGTATAGACGTATCCATACCGTTCCGGAAGACTCTACTAGACTCTTTTTGGTACAATGAGATCAACGAACCTAGGGCTCTGATACCAACTTTTTCATGACCCAGACCATCGTGATTGGCACCCACACTAACCCTCCGGTGTGAGAACCATTACTACAACCCCACTAAAAAAAGTAATGAAAACTAGAACATTTAAAGATATGGAAGCAGGTTTAAATGACTTAATAAATATGGAGTTCACATAAACTCCAAAGGTCTTACAAACAACTATCACGGAAATTTAACTTCTAGAATTGAAAATCATTGTACCAAAACTCTGTTAACCAACTAGTCTCAGAAAAGGGGTGCAACCCCAAAACTAACATAAACAAAGTCTTACTAAACAGTCTAAGTCCAAAAAGAATGGACTAAACAAGGAAGGATCCATGGCAGCCTGAAAGAACTGGATCACCCTCAAATTCGGTCTTCGATCAATGATCCCCTAACTAGAGTGTACTGGTAGGATCACATGGCTATTCCAGTCAGTGAAACATAGGCAAGCAATTACATTACAGTAACACACACATATATAAATAATACATAGATCAATTATCATTTCAGGAGCAACATACAATTTCCCAATATCAACGACAAGTAGACATGAATGTAATTATCACAATGGTCCTCTCATGGAATCCGCACCCAAACTGTTAGTGTGTCGGAACGTGACACCTGATCCAATATACTTGTGTCGAAATGTGACACCCGATCCAATAAATGTGTGTCGGAACGTGACAATCGATCCAGTCAGCACAACCACAATCACAATCACACCCATAATGAACATTACTCATAGTCATACAATCAAGTATTAGGTTCATGGCATGTAGTTATTCATACATAATCATTTCATTTGATTCGATTCACATTTGCCTATTCACATACACGCATGCATACAAAGAATCAATTAACCGGCATATATCACACTAACAGGAAATCGAACCATCACCTACCTCGAAACCAAGCTTGAATCCTCCTAAGACACTTGAGCTTTCCCTTTCCGGATTCTTTCAGCTTCTTCGTGGTCTAAAAATAATCAATTAACGCAAGGATTAATAAACAAGGACTAATTTTCCCGAATAATAATCAAAATATCAAACCATGGCCAAACCCAAGATCATATTGTTTAATTAGAGCTTTTCCCACCATTAACTTCAGGCCAAAACCCTCCCCCAATGATAATTACTCAAGATTCTAAGTTCTACGAATTGAATTACGGATCAGGGGAGTAATAATCTTACCTTTAGCGCTAGAAATTAGGGAAAATGTCAAGAACTGTTATGGGTCGTCCCTGAGCTCTCAAGAACAAGTTTTGCAGAAAATAACATTTTTGGGGTTTTTTCCTCGATTTAAGTCGCCATTGTCCTGCCACAGCGAGACCCAACCCACCATAGTAGCCCTGCCTTGGCATCTTGCACGGATATAGAAGATCAGAATTTGAGTTCCAAGCTCCCATTTCACAACACACCTTCAACCCTTGACGTTCGAAAACTACCCTTTCACGCCAAGATCAGTTTTGGGAGTTCTACTCGCTCGAATCGGTTCTGTAAAGTCGTACGGGCTTTTTAATATCTTGGCTATCCACTTATGTGATCAAATTCATAATTAAAGGGGGGGGGGG